>JZKD02S1673226.1:832195-847767 GCA_000966675.3 Picea glauca
CTTTATCATTTAAATAATGATTTCTTCTTTTAGGTCACTTTAACTTCTTTGACCTTGTGGGCTTCAAGCCTTCATATGGGGTTCCTTCATCTTCATAAGGCCATAACTCTCAAACTGTGAGGAGTTATGTGACATTCCACATACCACCGGAAATGGCATGACAAGAACTATCCATCTATAATATTTTAACCAACAACTTCATTGATCTTCATCTCATTATTCCACATACAAGCATGGGTCCTCCAACCATTCTCCTAGGATAACTCAATTCATAAAGCGTCTTCCTGTGAGGGCTTTCACCATAAGGGGACCACTTTGGAGTTCATCCATTTGTGCACCTTATCAACCATGATAAGACAATAATGATTCATCAATTCACCACTGCATCATATATATCAACTATGCATCATGTATCAATGACAACTCATCAATCCATATTCATCAATGCATCATATCAATGATCCATATTTATCAATTGGCTTCCACTTGGACATATATCATTCTCATCAAGGGAATCATCCATCTTTATCAATTGGTTTCCACTTGGACATATATCATTCTCTTCAAGGACATCATATCAATCAATTACTTGACATCAATCAATGACATCAATCAAACCAAACCATTTACATCAATGACATATGATACAACATTCTCCCAAATAATCAAACCATTGGCATCAATGACAACATGATCCAACAGTATAAACACGGCTCAAAAAAAAGACCTCTGAATCTAGAATATAATCAAGCTCCACAACCAACAATCTCCCACTTGGAGTATGATCTCAACAACTCCACCACTGTTGTATCTACTGGACTATGAACCTTCTTGGACCTGGCAAGTTTCTCATCTTCACCTTCATGCTTGAAGACCAACTGAAACTGAGCAAGAACTTAGTTTCTCCCTGGTTACTCCCTTTGTTAACATGTCTGCAGGATTTTGGCTAGTGTGTATCTTTTCCAACTTCAAATGTCCATCTTCCAACACATATCATATGAAATGGTATCTCATATGTTATGCTTAGTCTTCGAATAGAAGGATGAGTTCTTTGCAAGATGAATGGCACTCTCACTATCACAGAACCACCTGCTATTTTCCTTCTTCTTTCCCAATTCATCCATGAACCTCTTTAACCAAATCATTTCTTTACTAGCCTTCGTAGCAACAACATACTCTTCTTCTATTTTTGAAAGTGAAACAACCTTTTGTAGTTTCGAAATCCAACTTATTATTGTTCCACCTATAGTAAAAACATACCTTGTGGTGCTCCTTCTGCTATCTTTATCATCTGCCATATATGAATCAACATATCCATGTAGAAAAGTGTCTAAACCTCCAAAACATAATGCATGAGTAGTAGTACCTCTAAAATACATGAGAATCCACTTTACTTCCTCCCAATGTTCTTTACTTGGATTGTTCATATACCTACTCACAACTCCCACTGCATGTGCAATGTCTGGTCTTGTACAAACCATAACATACATCAAGCTGGCAACTGTTGATGAAAAAGGGACCTTGGAGATGTATTCTATCTCCTCCCGTGTCTTGGGACACATTTCCTTAGTTAATTTGAAATGGTTGGCCAAAGGTGTACTAACTGGTTTTTCATTTTGCATTCTAGGCCTCTCCAACACCTTCTCTATGTACTCACCCTGAGACAATGTCAATTTGCAATTTTTCCTATCTCTTGTTATTCTCATACCAAGGATTTTCTTTGTTGCACCCAAATACTTCATCGTAAATGAATTAGATAATTTCTTCTTGAGCACATTTATACCCTACATATTAGACCCTGCAACAATCATGTCATCTACATACAATAGAAAGATAATATAACTTCCATTTTCTAGATTTTTAAAATAAACACAATGATCAAAATGACATCTACTATAACCATGTTCTGTCATATACCTGTCAAACTTCAAATACCACTTCCTTGGAGCTTTCTTTAGGCCATACAAGCTCTTCTTCAACCTACATAACAAATTATCCTTCCCTTTGACCTCATACCCCTATGGCTGTTGCATATAAATATCTTCCTCCAAATCCCCATGGAGATTTTTTTTTTTTACATCTAACTGCTCAAGATGCAAATCTTATACTACCACAAGACTCAAAATAGTCCTAATTGAAGTCATTTTAACAATAAGAGAAAATATTTCATCAAAATCTATACCTTTCTTTGGTGCAAACCCCTTTACAACAAGTCTAGCCTTGTACTGCTTTTTTCCTCCATCTTCTTCCTTCAACTTGTATACACATTTATTATGCAATGCTCTTTTTCCTACAGGCAACGAAACCAAGTCCCAAGTCTGGTTATTTACCAAGGAATCCATTTCCTCCTTCATTCCTTTCTCCCACTTATTTTTGGTGTCTACCTGCATTCCCTCTTCATAACATTTTGGTTCACCATAATCAGTCAATAATAAATAATACAATGAAGGAGAGTATCGTTCAGGGGGTATACTTAATTTGATAGATCTTATAACCACACTTGCAGGAGTTTGAGGTACCTGTTTCTCCTGTTGTTGTACATTTTGATTTTTTGGTTCCTTTGGAATTTCGTTTTCAGTGATCTCATCAAGCACTGTGTATTCTGGTTTTTCTTTTTCTTGTTTCTTTCCCTGCACCTAATCTATGTACATGACCTTCTTATTGAATATGGCATCTCTACTCTAAATTATTTTTTTATTTTCATAATCCCATAAGCGATAACCAAAATCATTAACACCGTATCCAATAAAGGTACACTTCTTGGATTTTTCCTCAAGCTTTGTTCTATTTTCTTTATCAATATGGAAAATTTCTTCACAACCGAAAGTATTTAAAAAAGAATAGTTTACCTTTTTTCCTGTCCATGCCTCCTCTGGAATTCTACCATCCAGAGAGCTTGAAGGTCCTCTGTTTATTAAGTAAACAACATTATCTACAACATCTTCCCATAAATGTAAGGGAAAACCAACATGCAATCTCATACTCCTTGTGTTAATATTATGGTATCTTCGGGAGGTATGAACCTCTATTGTGACCTATGACGAGACTAGAATCCTTCGGAAGGAAGCAAAGAATTAAAGGAAACCCTAGACAAGTTGTCGACTGAACAAATATATTTAAATTGAATTTATTGATGCCCAGAAGGAGAAGTCAACCCCAGTTAGACTGGTCAGTCCACTATAAATACAGGGCACCAGTTTCATTATTTCATATCTCAGCAGTTGCAGTGAGAGCTAAATCTGCGCAGGCAGTTGCAGGCAACAACAATTTTGTGCACAAGTTTTTTGGGAGAGCTGGAAAGTGGTGTGCTAGCTTCTGGGTGGGATCATCTGTTCAGTTTAGTTTCTATTTTCTTGCTTGGTGCATTTAACCTCTCTTGGCTATTGATTTCTACCAGGATTCTTGTCTCGGTCAAGGTCAAGGTGCTCGGAGGGTGGCTTTGGCCTGTGGTTGGGTGACGAGGGTATCGTCAATGGTTAAACAAGCACAATCCTCTATAATATAATAGGTTATGGGCCCACACCCCTTCAGTCATCCCAAAATGCTGGAAGGAAACATAATCGCTAGGTATTGAGCTCATTGAGGAACTGCCGCTAGAGTTACTAGCAGGAGCAACTTCCAAAGAACTGCAGTTAGGGTTACTAGCAGTAGAAGTCACAGAAACCCTAATTCTCAGATTTAGCACCTTGTGATGGGGAATCTTGCTCAAGGAGAAGATATTCAGATGTTCCCTAATTCAGTGCACCTATTGACTTTCTTAGAAGAAAGAAATGACGAAGTTGAAGTTTTGGATCAAGGCATGACCAATTATCAGTCAATCGAAGACATGTGCAAAATAATCAGTCTCTTACATTACTCAACACTTACCGGGACAATTGAAGATGATATGTGGATAATCGACAATGGAGCTTCCAGGAACATGACAAGAGATCAAGCTAGACTCTTAGATCTAAATGAGAGAAATACATTGTACAAAGTGGAGCTTGGAGACAAAAGCACCTACCCCATTGAAGGATTTGGACAAGCCTCCATCAAATTGGAATTAGGTAATCATGTTCACTTAATCAATGTTCTATATGTACCTGGTTTAGAAAAGAATCTTGTATCAATATCATGTTTAGAAGACAAAGAAAACATAATAGCCTTCATAGATGAAAAAGTATTATCATGGCATAAGGATTCCAACATAGAATATGCTAGGGTTATTGGAAGACATGAAGGGAATCTATATAGACTACTAGAACAAAATTAAGAAGCCCTAGTACAAGACGAAGTCAACCCTAATGAGCTTTGGCATAGAAGGTATGCTCATATCAATTATCAAGCACTACCTTTCCTCAGGAAGATGGTTGAAGGGATACTAGAATTGAAGTCTACACATGAAGGAATTTTCAAGGGATGTGCCCTTGGGAAGAATATCAAGAAACCATTCCCAAGAAGAAACAACAGATCTAAGGAAACCCTAGATCCAATACACTCATATGTTTGTGGTCCAATTCCAGTCAAATCTTTAGGAGGATCTCTCTACTACGTAAAATTCATAGATGACTATTCAAGGAAGACGTGGCTATACCTACTAAAGTCAAAAGATGAAGTATTCAACAAGTTCCAAGAATTCAAGGCAGAAATAGAAAACCTTACAAACAAGAAGATCGAGACCTTAAGAACGGATAATGGAGGAGAATACACCTCGAAGGAGTCCATTGCATTCTGCAAATCAGCAGGGATTAGGAGGGAGCTAATTGTTCCTCATAATCCTCAACAAAACAGTGTAGTAGAAACAAAGAACAGATCCATCGAAGAAACAGTAAAATCCCTATTAAATGATCAAGATCTATCCATGTTTCTATGGGGAGAAGCAACAATGATGGAAATATACATACAAAACAGAAGCCCTCATCGCATATTGAAAGACATGACCTAACGTAGAAACCTAACGTAGAAAAATTAAGAATATTTGGATGTCAAGTTTATTCTCATATTCCCAAAGATAAAAGAAATAAACTAGAAGCCTCAGGAAAGAAAGGGATATTCATGGGATATTGACGTAGGTAATGAGTACCGTCCCTCCAGCACCTCTAACTCACACTCTCACAGGATCGATTAATTTTCCTCTGAGTTGAAGTGGCTCCTTGGACTCCCAATGGAATCCTTGCTAAAAACCCAATCCACAGGTCCTTTCCCTTTACTACACAGTCTTCTGCTCTTTACCGTGACCTTTCCCCGACTCAATATCGGGGTTTGGGGTTTCGTAAATCTCGTTGTCACAAACCTCTGTCCTCGTGAATCCCCGATCTCCGATTGTCGATGCATGCTTCTACTGCCCTAGCCCCTCTTGGCTATACCCTCTGGTCCATGTGACCGCTTGCATATGTCCGTAGTCATAGGTTCCTATTGGGATTTCAGGTTTTTCTATGCCAAAGTGCACTTGCTCTTTGGATCCATGATCCTTTGATTCCCGATGCGCTATAATTTCAGCTAGCCCTCCTGGCTCAGCCCCCTGGTCCATGTGACCACTACCCCATGATCATAGTCAAACCTCTTATCGGGGTTTCAAGGTTTACGAGGTCAAAATGAAATGGTCATCGGGACTCGCGATTTCCCGAATCCCGACGTGCCCTTCACACATTAGCTCTCCTGGCTAGCTCCTGGCCAATATGACCATTATCCCCGTGACCATAGTCCTATCTCCCATCGGGGCTATGGGGTTTCAAATGTCAAAGAGCATTTGCTCACGGGATTCTTGATTCCTCGAATCCTGACTCTCTAATCTGTTGACAGCTGGCCCCTCACGATGGCACTGTTCCTCTGTTGTGTTGACAGCTGGCTCCCACTCATCGGGGTATCGCGTTTTGTGATTCCAAACTGCACAAACAACTTGTCACCGGGATCTACGATATCCCGATGAACCAAACACTGATGGACGACTTCCTTGTCGGGAATTTTCCCGATGACGCTGATCGCTGCCACGCGTCCTTCCAGATGGACGGTCTCGATTTCTACGGGATCTCAAGACTTTCAATGTCCCAACTCTTTCATCCTCAGGAACTCCGATTTCCCGATGCCGAATATCCCTATGGCTCCACCCCTTGTCGATATTTATCCTCCTGTCCACAAGGACTTAACTACCTCGTAACTTCTATAGATCTGACGACTGTCGATGATCCTACACCAAATCTAATGGATCAGATCTGTTCTCCTTCCCTATGCTCCTCCAAAAGATTAACCTCTGCGTGCCTTCACCCGATCCAATGGATGATGGGATTTCTACTCCAGATCTGATGGCTCGGATCATTTCTCCTGTGCGTTTCCCCTGATCTCCTCCTGGACGTAGATCAACGGTCCAAATCTCTTCTCCTGCCGATCTGATGGCAATTGTGCTCTCACCTGAGCTTCTTGCACACTTTCCTTCTCTTACTTGGAGGAATTCCAAGTCTTCCAAAGGCCTCAACTTTTAATTTGTTCTTCTCTGTGAACTCTTCAACTCTGAGCTTCGCCAATGCGTGTGAAAACATTGTTCCTCCTGATCCCTTCTTCAAATCTTTGAATATTTTACCTCTACCTCCTGTAGAGTCTTCACGCATACACCATGTTGTCTCTCTTGAGCTCTTCCCATAGCTTTGACCTCTACAGAAATTTGTCCTTGTTCCTTTCTCCCACAAATGGAGAATGTAATGCCCTACTGGTAGTGTCTCTGCTCAAGCAACCTCTTGTTGAGTCCTTCTGGGTGTTCAACAACCCAGTGAATATCCTTCAGTGGACTCTTCCTTCAAATGGAAGAACTCAAAAGAGTTCTCTTCCCCTTCTATGCCTGTCTGCACATTGAATCGATGCCTCCTGGAAGAGTTTCCTTTTCACAGAATGTTCAATAGTTCTGTCTTCTTCTCCTATCCACCTATGCACTCACTCGATGTCCACCTGGTAGAGATTCACAAAATCCTCAATGATTCTATTTCTTCTGAACTCACAACATAGTTCCTCTTCTGTGCACTCCTTGCACCTGCTCAATGCCCACTTGGAAGAGCTCCACATAATCCTCAATGATTCTATTTCTTCTGAACTCATAGTAGAGTTCCTTCTCCTATGCACCTATGCACTCGCTCGATGCCCACCTGGCAGAGCTCCACATAATCCTCAATGATTCTTTTCTCTTCTTCTAACTCTTAGCAGAGTTCTTCCGACTGCACCTTGTGCCTGTGCTCAATGCCCACTTGGCAGAGCCTTACAGAACTCCTAAGAGATTCTGCCTACAACTGTGTCTTCTCCCACACATCCTTGCCTCCTGAGGTGTTCAGCAACCTCAAAGGTCTTCATCCTGAGTTTTTGATTTCAGCTCTTGTGCCTCAGCATGCCTTTGTTTGAACCCCACAGTGTTCAGAAGTGCATCCTCTGTGCACGGCTCTCAGAACCCGCAGTGTTCTGTCACACCCTCCTGGTGTGAAGCCTCAAAGACCTTCATCTAAAATCAAACCAACCTACAAACATACAACCACAACATACATTCACAACATATGAATAACACTCACAGCCATCCATACAACACAGAATATCATGCAGGAAAAACTGCTCTGTTATATTAAATTGGCAATTGCCTGTAATTACAAGGTGTTCTCGAGCTCTCTCTCTGGCTCTACTCTTACCCCTCTCCTAACTCACTACAACAACTTCTACCCTTTCAAAATGAGATCTAAAAATCTCTTTTACCTGAGGGGCTCATCGATTTCTTCCCTCCAGGTCTACCTACTCTATTCAATTACAATAAATGGTTGTCTAGTCCATCATCTGGATCTAGATCTCAGTCGATCTAGCATTAAAGCCGATCTACCTAACGCCTGCACAAAGGCATGGATTCTATGGCTGGCTGGTTGGATGACGTGGAGAGATGCTCCTGCATCAAACTCCTCAGCTGCAAAATCATGATCTCCTGCTCATGTGCTTCCCCTCTAAGCGGTTGGAATCCTCCTGGATCCCAAATCATCCTTTGGAGTTGTTCATTTGCTCCCTTTTGCTGTTGTTGTTTCTGCTTCTGTGCTGCTGCTGCTGCTGCTTCTTTCTTTCCCAACTTCTCCTTGCTGGCAGTTCTTTCTGACCCCAACATCAGCTTCCTGATCTCCTTGATCAATGTATCCAACTGCTCCAGTGGCTGGTCCTTCTCGTGCAGTCTCCTCAGCTGCAAAAATTTTCTGCAATTGGGCAGATCGCTATGATCTCCCATGCCATCTTCTTCATCTTCATCGGTTGCCTCAAGTTTCCACTCTGCTGCAAACTTTAGCTCTACAGTCTCCCTTTGACTGACTTGTTTTTCTGCCACCTTCCTTGACAACTCAACTTCTATCAGTTCTCTTGTTGGCCTTGGATTGTTCAGCCAATCCTCTAGCATCTCTAGCTCCATCTCCCATGGAGTGATAAATATGCCTGCTCTCTCCTCAACTTCCTTTGTTGCTAGCTTCAGTGCTACAGCTTCTTTCTTTTCATCCCCATGGCAAAAACTATTGAGCCATTCCTCACAATGCTCATTCTCCTCTTCGTCTACTACTTCTGCTGTCAGCTCCAACGCTACAGCTTCCTCAACTTCTTGGATGAAAGTAATGAGCCATTCCTCAGAATGCTCATCTTCTTCTTCTGCTTGGGAAGCTTCCAAAGTCTGCTCCAATTCTTCTTGGATAGTCTTAGCTGACTGTTCTGCTGCTGCACCATCTGCAACACTGATTTCTGCCTCCTCCTGGGTGCATGGTAGGAATACTCCAATTGCCCTAATCATCAGAATATCATCCTGATCTTCCTCCTCTTCTGTCAGCTGCACCTGCTGATCTAAATTCATCTCTGAATTTATGAGACCCTCAGACAGTCTCATCTTCTCTATCAGCTCCTTGGGCTGATCCAAACTCACCTGCTCATCCCTGCCCACCTGGCAATATGGGATGTCTCTGTTGCCTTCCTGGTAGACTATGAGATCAATCGATCCCATATTCATCAGCACTCCTTGCTGAATAAAACTCACCTCCAAGTCCATGAGACTTTTAGCTAGTCCTGTATTCTCATCTCTGCCCACCTGGCAATATGAGATGCTTCCGTTGCCCTCCTAGCAGTCTTCGAGATCCCACAGCGACCTCTTATCATTTCCCTCCTAGAAAATTGAAATGCCTTGGTTGTCCTCCTGACAGTCCGTGAGACCCCGCAGTGATCTCAATTCATTGTCCTCCTGGCAATTTGGAATTTCTTCTCTGCCCTCCTGGCAGTGCTTGAGATCCTCAACTGATCTCATTTCAATTTCCAAATCATTGAGACTTTCCCGAGTCTCTGGTTCGCATATCTGAACCATCTTCTTATCCTGCCACATCTTCAATTCGAGCCTCACTATTTCTCTCTTTATATATGCGATCTCTTCATCTATATCTTCTTGGCTCCATAACTCTTTCCTCCCAGCATACCTACGGCCTTCAGTAGCCATGTTGCTGCTTCTGTTTTCCTTCCTGGAAAACCTGCTGCTGTCACTCCACATCCCGAGTGTTTCCAGCTTCATCCTACAGTCTCTTGACTATATTCTCTACTATTTCCTACCTGCAAACAATCCTTACAGAGTCCTCAACAACTCTGTCTTCCTTCACCTGAAATATACAGATGAATAACCGGCTCTGATACCACTTGACGCAGGCGATGAGTACTGTCCCTCCAGCACCTCTAACTCGCCCACTCATAGGATCAATTAATTTCCCTCTGATTCGAAGCGGCTCCTTGGACTCCCAATGGAATCCCTACTAAAAACCCAATCCACAGGTCCTTTCCCTTTACTGCACGGTCTTCTACTCTTTATCATGACCTTTCCCTGACTCAATATTGGGGTTCTCGGTTTCATAAATCCCATTGTCACAAACCTCTATCCTCGTGAATCCCCGATATCCGATTTTCGATGCACTCTTCTACTGCCCTAGCCCCTCCTGGCTATGCCCTCTGGTCCATGTGACCGCTTGCATATGTCTGCAGTCATAGGTTCCTATCGGGATTTCGTGTTTTGCTATGCCAAAATGCACTTTCTCTTTGGATCCACAATCCTTCGATTCCCGATGCACTATAATTTCAGCTAGCCCTCCTGGCTCAGCCCCCTGGTCCATGTGACCACTACCCCGTGATCGTAGTCAAACCTCTTATCGAGATTTCGGGGTTTCCGAGGTCAAAATGAAATGGTCCTCAGGACTCACGATTTCCCAAATCCCAACGCACCCTTCATGCGTTAGCTCTCCTGGCTAGCTCCTGGCCAATATGACCATTATCCCCGTGACCATAGTCCTGTCTCCCGTCGAGGCTATGAGGTTTCAAATGTCAAAGAGCATTTTCTCACGGGATTCTTGATTCCTCAAATCCCAACTCTCTAATCTGTTGACAGCTGGCCCCTCACGATGGCACTGTCCTCCTCCTCTGTTATGTTGACAACTGGCTCCCACTCATTGGGGTATCGCGTTTCGCGATTCCAAAGTGCACAAACAACTTGTCACCGGGAACTCCGATATCCTGATGAACCAAACACCGATGGATGGCTTCCTTGTCGGGACTTTTCCCGATGATGCTGATCACTGCCACATGTCCTTCTAGATGGATGGTTCTGATTCCTCTGGGATCTTGAGACTTTCGATGTCCCAACTCTTTTATCCTCAGGAACTCCGATTTCCCGATGCCGAATATCCCGATGGCTCCACCCCTTGTTGAGATTTCTCCTCCTATCCACGAGGACTTAAATCCCTCGTAACTTCTGCAGATCTGACGTCTGTCGATGATCCTACACCAGATCTAATGGCTTAGATCTGTTCTCCTTCCCTGCGCTCCTCCAGAAGCTTAACCTTTGCACACCTTCACTCGATCCAATGGTTGACGGGATTTCTGCTCCATATATGATGGCTCAGATCATTTCTCCTGTGCACTTCTCCTGAGCTCCTCCTGGACATAGATCAATGGTCCAAATATCTTCTCCTACCAATCTAACAGCGACTGTGCTCTCACCTGAGCTTCCTGCACACTTTCCTTCTCTTGCTTGGAGGAATTCCAAGTCTTCCAAAGGCCTCAACCTTTAATTCATTCTTCTCTGCGAAATCTTCGACTCTAAGCTTCGCCAATGCGTGTGAAAACGTTGTTCCTCCTGAGCCCTTCTTCAAATCTTTGAATATTTTACCTCTACCTCCTGTAGAGTCTTTGCGCATACACCGTGTTGTCTCTCCTGAGCTCTTCCCATAGCTTCAACCTCTACAGAAATTCATCCTTGTTCCTTTCTCCCACAAATGGAGAATGTAATGCCCTCCTGGTAGTGTCTCTGCTCAAGCAACCTCTTGTTGAGTCCTTCTGGGTGTTCAAAAACCCAATGAATATCCTTCAGTGGACTCTTCCTTCAAATGGAAGAACTCAAAAGAGTTCTCTTCCCCTTCTGTGCCTGTCTGCACACTGACTCGATGCCTCCTGGCAGAGTTTCCTTTTCACAGAACATTCAGCAGTTCTGTCTTCTTCTCCTATGCACCTATGCACTCGCTCGATGCCCACCTGGCAAAGCTTCACAGAATCCTCAATGATTCTGTTTCTTCTGAACTCAAAGCAGATTTCCTCTTCTATGCACTCCTTGCACTTGCTCAATGCCCACCTGGCAGAGATCCACATAATCCTCAATGATTCGGTTTCTTCTGAACTCACAGCAGAGTTCCTTCTCCTGTGCACCTATGCACTCGCTCGATGCCCACCTGGCAGAGCTCCACATAATCCTCAATGATTCTGTTCTCTTCTTCTAACTCTTAGCAGATTTCTTCCAACTGCAACTTGTGCCTGTGCTCAATGACCACTTGGCAGAGCCCTACAGAACTCCTAAGATATTTTGCCTACAATTGTGTCTTCTCCTACATAGCCTTGCCTCCTAAGGTGTTCAACAACCTCAAAGGTCTTCATCTTGAGTTGTTGATTTCATCTCTTGTGCCTCAGCATGGCTTTGTTTGAACCCCACAGTGTTCAGAAGTGCATCCTCTATGCACGACTCTCAAAACCTACAGCGTTCTATCACACCCTCCTGGTGTGAAGCCTCAAAGACCTTCATCTGAAATCAAACCAACCTGCAAACATACAACCACAACATACATTCAAAACATATGAATAACACTCACAGGCATCCATACAACACAGAATATCATGCAGGAAAAACTGCTCTGTTATATTAAATTGGAAATTGCCTGTAATTACAAGGTGTTCTCGAGCTCTCTCTCTGTCTCTACTCTTACCCCTCTCCTAACTCACTACAAAAACTGCTACCCTTTCAAAATGATATCTGAAAATCTCTTTTACATGAGGGGCTCATCGAGCGCTTCCCTCCAGGTCTACCTACTCTATTCAATTACAATAAATGGTTGTCTAGTCTAGCATCTGGATCTAGATCTCAACTGATCTAGCATTAAATTCGATCTACCTAATGCATGCACAAAGGAACAACTTCTATGGCTCACCAACCTAAGCATTTAAATTTACATTCAAATCAAATTTAAATGAGGCTGCGCCTCCCTCTTAGCTTTGAATGCATGCGCGCTGACGCGGCTGGCTGGATGGCTGACGTGGAGAGATGCTCATGCATCAGATATAGTGATTCATCCAAAGCCTACAGAATATATATTCCAGATCAACACAAGATAGAAGTAAGAAAATATGTAACATTCAATGAAAGAATGGCCTTCAGAAAATCTATTGAAGAAATTATAGAAGAAGAAGAAATTGAAGAACCAAATGAAGAAAACACAGAAGGTAAAAATAACGAAAAGGATCAACTTGATCATCCTATGGAGATATGTGAGAACGTTGATCCAAATAATATACCAAAGAACAAGAAACGACCAGATTGGCTTGAAGCCACCTTACAAGATGCAGAAAGAATCAAGGTTCCAGAAGGAACATCCAGGAAGACTAAAAGACTGAAAAGATTCTCAAGTTATGAAACATACATGACAAAGCTTCTAGATGAATAACCTACTACGTTTGAAGAATCAGTTAAAAAGGGACAATGGAAAGAAGCTATGGCAGAAGAACATCAGTCCATTATGAAAAATGAAGTATGGAAAATTGTACCCAGACCTAAAGAGAAATCAGTTGTAACTTCAAAATGGGTATACAAGATCAAACATGCAGTAGACGGAAGCATGGATAAATACAAGGCAAGATTCATGGCCAGAGGGTTCTCCCAGAAGGAGGGAGAAGACTATGATGAAACCTTTGCTCTGGTGGCAAGGTATACCTCCATCATAGCTATCATATCTCTTGTCGCTTCCATGGGATGGAATCTACACCAGATGGATGTAAAGACAACCTTTCTCAATGGAGCTATTGAAGAAGAATTATATATTGAACAACCTCAAGGATTCGAGGTACATTCCAGAGACACTCATGTTTGCAGATTGAAGAAATCTCTATATGGACTCAAGCAAGCCCCAAGGGCTTGGTACACCAGAATGGACAACTATCTAACTAGACTTGGCTTCTCTAAAAGTCATGCAGATCCAAACCTTTACTACAAAGTTGTGAACAATGCACCTGTAATTCTACTACTATATGTTGATGATCTATTCATAACAGGTGAAGAATCTCTAATCATCCAGTGCAAGAAGGATTTAGACTCTGAATTTGATATGAAAGATCTAGGTCTCATGCACTATTACTTGGGAATAGAAGTATGTCAGAAGCATGGTGAAGTATTCCTTGGACAAGGAAAATACGCAATAAATATCCTTCAGAAGTTTGGAATTATGAACTGTAAATCCATGGACACTCCTATGAATGCGGATATAAGAAAAGTGAAAGTCCTAGATTCCGATCCAGTAAATCCATCTCTATATCAGCAACTAATTGGATCATTGATGTATTTGGTAAATACTCGACCAGATATTTGCTTTGCTGTTAATACATTAAGTCAGTTCCAGGTGGAACCTAGACAAGAGCATTGGATAGTTGCAAAGCATGTTCTAAGATATATTCGTGGGACAATAAAATATGGCTTAAGATATACCGAATCCAGTGATTTCCAACTTCATGGATTCACAGACTCTGATTGGGTAGGAAGTGCAGAAGACATAAAGAGTACTTCAGGTATGTGTTTCAGCTTGGGCTCCCCTATGATATCTTGGAGCACCAGGAAGCAGAAGTCTGTCACACTCAGTACAATAGAAGCAGAGTATATGGAATCTTGTGAAGCATGCATAGAATTAGTATGGATAAGGAAGTTAATATCTGATTTATTTGATCAGACTCCATAATCGACCACAATATAATTGTAATAATCAGATTTGTATAAGATTATCTGAGCATCTAGTGTTTCATGAAAGGTCGAAGCACATTGAGATCGAATACTATTTTATCCGAGATAAAGTCCAGGAAGGAGAGGTAAAGCTCGAGTATATCCCCATTGATGAGCAGACAACAGACATCCAGACAAAACCTCTTTCCATAATCAAATTTGCATATTTTCGAGAGAATATGGGGATCATGGAAATAACTCCCTTAGTTGAAAGGGAAGATTCTCCAGGATAGAGAAGGTATGCAAAAATATTCTTGAAAAACATTTATTTTGTGATTGAAATAACTCTCCAGTTAGGAGGGAGCATTGAAAATACTATTTATCTTTGTAATTGAAAAATAGTCTAGATTGGACAGATGTTTTCCTGTTCAAAAAGTGGATTGAGATTTCTGACGGACACTGACTTCCCATTGTAGTTAACATGGGAGTGTTGACGGGAGAAATTGACCATCCGTCAACTGAGAGAGTGGAACCGGTCCGGGGTTGTCTAAATAACCCAAGCCGTTTGGAATGGACCACCTTGACGAGTTTAACGGCTCCATTGGCCGCTCTAAGGTCTTCTATGAAAACCAAAGAGAGAATTGATCTGAGCTAAGTAATCTAACTAAACTAATAAACAAATTAAACTATCTAAAACAAACTAAATTAAATACAACTAATGAAACAAACTAAACTAACTAACTAAAATAAAGGAAACTAGAAACTAATAAAGCAAAGAAAAGGAACTAATATACTAAATATAGACTATTCTAACTATTCTATCTACAAACTACAAATTACTCTTATAATAACTCAAATCAACTATCTAATTATCAGCTATAATATTTCTTATTCACAAATGTACACTATGAACAACCTACAAATTTGATTAAAACCTACAAAACTCATGTATATTCTGCCCTAAGACAGCCAAGGATCTCTTTTGATTTTTATATTTTATGAAAAAGAAATGAATATTACTGAAATTAAACAATCTAATATAAATCTAATTAAACTTATATCTATATTAAACTACTTAATAAAAACAATAAACAATGTACTAGTTGACCTGGAAACGCTCCAAGTCTGCCCTGCGTATGATAACTTCTTAAGCTAGTTGGAGGAAGAAATTCACACCGTTTAGTCCTTAAGATTCTCATAAACGATCAGCTATGCTACTTCTTGAAGTGTTTTACAGGACAAACAAGACATAAAAGAAAATCATAACAATCTTCTGATGATAAATCTTTGCAATAAGGGAAACCTATTATGCAGAAAACTTATATAT
>JZKD02S1673226.1:861518-882012 GCA_000966675.3 Picea glauca
TATTGATTATTTCTCATATATTGTGCATGGTGTATTGTGGTGTATTGGTGTAACTCTTATACTATTATTCATTTCTCATTGGATATAATTGAATGGTTTAAGTATAAGTTGAAAATGTTTTTAAATTATACTTGATACTGATTCACCTCCCTCTCAGTATCAACAAAAGGCATTGTAGAAGAAGAAGATTCCCCAGGAGTAAGTGAGGGAACTTTACCCTTTCGTTCATAGGCTATCATCTGATTGTTCATATATTGCAAAAGATGCAGGAGGGAAAAAGATGTAGGAGGGAAGACATATATGTTTTTTAGACTGAGTCTCCTTTAGGGAGACCCGTTCTTTAAATTTTCTCTTCATACTTCAGGAAAGTGTGGAGAGCAGAGCCAAGTTTGTCAATAGCCTTATCTTCGAGCCTATGACGATAAGGAGAGGGAAGCATATTATTGTAATCCATGGAAGCGTCTTGGTTTTGGGGACAGATTAGTTCAGGGATTTGATTGTACAATTTGGTGAAGTGGAGGTTAAAGGACTTAATAATCTCACCATCGTTGTAAGAAATGTTGTTATATTCCCTTAACTATTCATCCGGGCTCTTGGATTGTTCATAAGTGGATTTGAGCCAATAAACCAACTCTTCCCAAGTGGAAACGATTTTTGGAGGGAGATAAAAAAAATTATCTCCTTCAAGGGAGTTGACAAATAAGCACATGCATGTATCGTTATTGTTATCCCCGATATTATGACAAGCATTAGAAAATTCCACTAGGTGTTGATTTCTAGAAACAATATTATTCCCTGAGAACTTAGGAATATGCTCTTTAAACTTGGGTAACAGACGAGTAGCAGGTTCTAGATTCAAGGGAAAAGATACATGCCATGGGGTGGTCATAACATCTTCCTCAAACTGAAAAAGCCCATATTTCTTTATAACTTTAGTAGGGTTGGTAGCAGTCTGGATATGAACTTGATGACTATATAGAATAACAATTACCGATGAGGCTGAAGGTTGGGATGATGAATCACCTCCAACACCACTAGCACCACCCATAGATTCCATTTTGAAAGTTCCATATGGGTAAGGGTGAAAAAGGTGCGCTGGTAGAATAAGACAAAGTCCTCCTTAGAGTGTTTTCTTGGGTCGAAAAAATGAATTTCCTCCTTCTTATTTCAATGATAGGAGTAGCTTTAGGGGGAAATCATCTTCTTCTTCTAGAAATGTGAGGAGTTGAGGACATGAAAAAAACACCTAAGACTTAGAAAAAGGGAGGTTATTGCTGATTTCTAGGTTTCCTTTTCCTGGATTCCCAGCACTCACAGATACTTATATCTTCTTCAAATACTTCCCAAGAGTGTTCAAGCTCAGCCTGGGTACTAGCAGTTTCTAGGATAGTATATACTAAGGTCAAGGAAATTCTAGTCTAGTCTTTAAGACCATGTTCAATTTAGGCTGCCTTGTGGAAGGTATTGTCATGAGAAAAATCAATCAAAGAGTATTCGAAAAAAACCCCAGAAAGATTCAAAGATAATTGTGAATACAATCAACCAGAGAGATATGGAATATCTCCCCGGTATGGTCGCCAAATAAATGTTGAGGAAAAGGTATGAAGTACCTCACGCAATCATTTTCATATCTTGCCTAGCTAATACAAGATAGTTGGGAATGCCACCTGGGGTTTATAGGCTCAAAAAATTCACTCAATCCACAAGTATTAATTACAAAGGATCAAGGCTGATTTTATGATATGTATATGTTGCAATTTAAAAAATAAAATTTAAACAAAGTTACATGAATGTATATAGATTTTACAATAAAGTAAACATGGATACAAAAGCAAAATGAAGAACCAAGTCATGAAAACACATGTATGAGACAAAACAATAATCTTATTTGTTTCATTCTGAGATATAAAAATTGTATTCCTCTTTTACACACCCTTGCAAGGGTATGGACCAAATTAAAATTTAGAAGTCTCCGATGGGCACCATACAAAAATACCTTGACAGTGAAATAAAACTGAAACTAATGATCTGGATCAACTTGCCACAAAATGTTGCCACTTGAATCTACAAGATATCCTTTATTAGCCATGAAAATTAATTCATAAACCAACAAGAATACAAAGACTATAAAAGATAAATCAAACACCTTTAAAACAAGCTGTTGAATGGTATGATTCAGTTTTGAAGCCAACTGCCTTCAATAAGACCATGTCATCAACAAGATGATTAGGCTTTCAAGTAAACTAAGAAATGAATGAAAACATAATCTATATCACTAGAGAACAAACCTTAGTCTTGTAGTTCTCCTTCTATTATCCACTTTGTCTCTTCCTCTCATTGAACCTTTATTTCTTTCTCAATAAGTTTAGGTAGTTCAACTACTTTCTTTCGTTAATTCAAATTAACTTAACTAATTAGTTTAGGGAGAAATAATTAATAATAATATATAAATAAGGGTCTAATTGATAATTACTAAATAGGTGGGACCCCTTGTGACTCCCATCATTCTCTTTTCCAATAATCAAATATAAAATACAAAGTTTATCATTTGGATCATATAACACCCTTATAGCTCCCATGGATATCATTTAAAACGAATATTTAAATATCAACAAAATTTAAGGCCATATCCCAAAAAATCATATATCCATATTATCCCCAAAAATATCCAAAATAAAGATTGTTGTCCAAAATATGTCGAAAATCATTAAACATTTCCTTCATCATTGAATATAAAAAAAAAAAAAAAAACATTTAAAATGCATATTTGCTGCTGTGTGAGGCATATTTCCTCTTATCATTGTTGTCTCCTCTTGACTTTTCTGAGGTATCCCTTGGTTGATTAGACCCTTGGGGTTGTATTTCGTTGATCACATGGGAGCAATCATCTTTTAGGTGGAGACGTGAAGACACAGATTTAGAAGACTCTATGGATGGAATGGAGGGGGAGGCCACTACTTTTTCTTTGTCTTGCATAGGTTGTGGGATATTAGTTTTTAATCTTTTGTTGGTGTGCAAGGAATGTACTGGTAACGAATGATGAGTAATTTGAGCATTGGGATTAACTGGTGGTGGTAAAGGAAATGACACATTGGGCCAACCACAATGGTGAGAGACAGGTTAGTGTACAATTTCTTGCCAACCGTCATTAACGGGGACTTCAGGATGCATTGATACATGTGGAGGAACATGAATGCCGGGGAAATTATGAGGAGGTTGAAATGGGGGTCTGTCAGTTTGGGGATGCAATATAACATGGCCAACCAAATTGAAAAACCTAGCTTGAAACAACTGGTTAGAATCTTGTGGATCAACATCGAGGTGAATAGAAAACCGAGGCCTTCTATAGCCTCACTTCCAGTTACCTCTACCTCTATTATTTCGGCCATTACTGCCCTTGCTGAAAAAACCCATCCTGTAGCAATATTTAAACAGTCATGAAACATTCTTAATAAGACATACATGAAACTCTACTCAAATAAATGAAGATTTTTCTCTATTATTTACTACATGATGCATGCAATCCATCCATAAAAAATGCCATTTATTAACTTCCATATGAACATGGAATTGATAGGGTCATTGGGAGTATGGAAAACTTGTATTTAGAATAAAGTGATGTCATGGAGGGGGAAATATTTACGAGTAGTGTCCAATAAATAAATAAATAAATAAATCAAACTGTGTATACAACCATCTCCCTGAATACCAATCATTAGTTAGCTTCCACATCATTTCTTGTATTTCCACACAGACTTTTCCTTAAAAATGAGTGACAACAGAACAAGGAGTGAAAAGTGTAATTGGGATAATGAGGGGAGTGTATTTTGCGTAAAATGATATAAAGGAAAGGACTCCCACAGATGATTTTCTAATATATCAAACAATGCCATCTTCAAAATCAATTAAAATTCAAAACCCCTTACTGTTTTAAAATTGAAATTCAACACTCTGTTTCCAAAATCTAGAACTAGGTTTTCACTTCAAGGTTGCTCACTTGCATTTAGAAATTGCATTACATAGTAATCATTTCATAATTTATTTCCCAATAAACATTCAACAATAATAACATAGCTTTCACATAACAAAGTCGAGGAGACACCGCACCATAATAATGACAATAACCACAACCAACAGTCGAGGAATAGACAAATTGTGGTCCACGATATAATCACCAGTACATTTTAAATCACCATAGTGTTCCACAAAGTGGCCTAAAAAAGGATCCTTGTGTATAACATAATTTAAAATTGAAACTTCAAATAACAATGCTCCTAAAATCCCTTTCATTCTGGTTCACAAAACTCATTCAACGCATATATAATTCATCCACAGAGGCATTCCTTTCATACAAAATTGAACACACAGTAGGTGGTATCCCTTAAACAATGATTTTACAATGTTGTCATCACTCCAATGTTTCCACAGGACATACTGTATTACCA
The DNA here is from genome assembly GCA_000966675.3 of Picea glauca. Lineage (NCBI taxonomy): Eukaryota > Viridiplantae > Streptophyta > Pinopsida > Pinales > Pinaceae > Picea > Picea glauca. The sequence continues at coordinate 865,964 of JZKD02S1673226.1, forward strand.
AAGAAATGGGTGGGATTAACATTGTTTCCATCTTTGCACAACAAATAATCAACTAAACCCATGACCAAAAATAAACATGAACAATGCCTTTATTAAATTCTAGGCTGGCCACCTCCACAATAATTTCCAATACACATGTTTCAATACACAATAATGAAGAGTAATGCGGTGAGGGGGAAGAGATGACCTAATTGAGGGTTTAGCCAAAAGGATCATGAGAAGCTTAATACTTCTACAGAACTTCACATTTATATTTACAGAGATGTTGAAAGGACGTGGGTATAATGGGCATGGAAAATAACAAATTAAATGACAGACAGAGTGTCCACATAACCCACAGGTAAGGAGCAATGATACATTTATGGAAGAAACCCAAAACAAGAAACTAGAGGCAAGGCATGCCCGAGAGTTTCCCCAATTGTATTATTTCCCACTAGTAATGCATGAATACCATATACAATAAGAGACATCTACACAACTTTTCAATGCACATGGTTTAAATATAATGCCACATAGACCAACACTTAACCACCAATCCATACACAGTCAAAATTTCCATATATCATAACTTTGGAAATGCACATACAATGAGCAAACTCAAGAGCCAACTATTGACTTAATTAAAGAGTAGAGGGAAATATTCATGGATGGAGCAGCAAGAAACCCATACTTGTGTAAAAATTTCTAAGGAGAAACAACCAAGTTTGTATATTGTTGACGATTGAAAATGTCAATGTAGTTTCTCCCGCAAAGTGTTGCTAAATCCTATTATATTAAAAAACTAAATAATATTAGTAGGTGGGACCCCCTTAAGATATTGAAGATCAGATCTGTTCATTTTCGATGTTATGATGATGTGCTACAAAGGTTTACATGGTTGATGAGCTATTGTTGTCGTTATTATGAGTTGAGATTTTGGGATGTTGCTCTTTCATGTTACTACAACCTGCTATTCATTAATGGTATTTATTCTTCTCGCACCCGCACAAAAAGCATGTTAGTGAAAATGGCATGAAAGGTAGTTTGAGAAAGACAAAGTAACACAACAAATGCAAAAGGGACCTAGTTCTGCAATACTACCTACATAAAAATACTTGTTGATCGTTGTTAAACCCTAGCTAACAAGGAATGGCTATGAGATTGTGTTGAGTCACATGATTTATATGTATATGGTTGAAATGTTGGTGGCACACTTGGCAGTGGTATTGTAAATTTTCATGCAATGGGAAATGGAATTATGTAGCCGATATACATATGGTACCTTTGATAGTTTGAATGTCAAGGGCACATTTGACAAGTTAATGGTGTTATTGGTTACAAAATGGCTGAACTATATGGGATTCAAATTATGTTATGGTGTAAGATTTTAATATGGTGATAGTCTCGATACATGTTGATTAATGGTGTTAATGGAGAATTGTTGGCATGTACTATTTGAGTTAATGAGGTATGGGTGGAGGTGATGTGCATTTACTGCACATCACCTTTACCCTTCCCATTGGCCACCACCCTAGTCGGACTATTGTTTGATCTTGTTGTTGTGTTCACGCTCTAGAATTTTAGCAGAGTGAAACTGCTCAGCCACCTCTCGTCTTAAGGATTTCGATTAACATGTATGTTTTTTTTTGGCCATTCTTGACTTCACTCTGGTTATGAAATGATTATTGGCTCAGATGTATGGTTTTGTGTTTGTCCTGAGTGTTGCAACTGTGTGAAATTTTGGTTTTTAAATGGAAAATGGATGGTTCTTCCTCCAATATTTTGAGCTTGTAGAAGTTATTAGACTTCCAGGTGATAGCTCTCTGTTACTACTAGATTACTTGGAGTTCTTTTTGTTGTTGGGTTGCTTGGCCAACTGTCCCCATGCATGCACATCACTTGTCCAATCTCTGGTTTTTTATGGGTTTAACGACTGAAAGAATTCTTCATCACTTCTTTTTGTTTATTTGAGAAATGGTCGATTTCCTCACCAAAAGCCACAAAATGGCTATCCTATTCTTTCTCAACCTCGTCATCACCTCAGTGTTGGGGTTGCTTTAAGAACCACAAGGGTTACACCTTGTGCATGTTAAGCTTCGCTATCGATTGGGTTGGAGCCTCACTCCTCTATGATAACCCTCTTGTCTCAGACTTAACATATATCTGTAAATAATTCGTGGTTCCCTCTGTGCATGCACTGCTGGTATCAGGGTTTGTCACCATTAAAAGAATTTGTCTCTAGCTGTCCTATGTTAGTCACAGTGTGAACCATTAAATCTACAAGTCCGAGGGTGACATGGAGCACCAGCTTGGTCTATAGGGTTTACCACTTGTGTGTTGGATGGTCATATATCACTGACCATTTTGAGTACAGATCCATTCAGTTGGTTATGTAATAGTCATGTTAGTTTGGCATTCGGTTATTGTTTATGTGATAATAAGGATAAACCCTTCATTGCCAATTGCACTTTCACAGAATGCAATCACTCTCCTCATATTAATACTCAGTATTTTTATTGGAAGGGACTCTGCCCTGATTCGATTGGATGCATGGGTATGCATAGCTACTACAACTGGTTCGGTGGATTTATTTCCTACCACAGTGGCAGATTGTTGGTTGTTATACAGTCATTAGTATTTGCGCTTATGATGTTTTTGATAATGGATGGCATTGGTTACAAGTGCTTGGTGTTGTTAACACTTGTCACGTTCTGTGAATGATGTTTTTCAAAGTAAATTATTGGGCGAGGTAACTATGGTCTTCTTTGGGGACAAATGATTATTGGACTAGATATATCCACTGCATCTTTTATGTTGGTTGAATAAGCCCGAGTATGCACATCTTGGTCAATCACGAGTGACTAAATCAATAGCTCAACATGATATACTGATTTATGTCGTGATCACATGTTTGTTGTGTGATAATTGGAAATGTTACACTATGGGATTTTGTCAGCTGCGCACTTTGTGTAGTATGGATGGCTTGTTTTCATACTTGGCGATACCCACTGAGTTTTAAGCATGTTATTTATTGAGATTGGCCACTGTTGATGATAGTCGTGTTAGGTAGGTGGATCAACTTTTAAGTCACATTGGATTGTTTGTTTATAGGGGCAGAACTACATTTCCTGGGAAAAATTCTCCTGCATAGTTTGTGTCTAATTGATGGCTATTGGTTGTATAATAAGTTGTCTTTTTTAGGCGTGTCAATTTGGTCTTTTTAATGCATATATATATGAGAAAGAATATCATTGCAATTTTTTATTTTCTCTATTACAGCAATAATGATTTCGTTATTATTTTGAAAACATGATTGTTGAGTATAGTCGTGGATTGAAGAAATGCCTAGACAATGGTTGATCTTGATAGTAACATATTGGAAATGGGGACTATTCTTAAATTGTTATAAAATGAAGATTGTGTAGATGGAGGGAACAATGCCTCTTACAGATCGTATCGAAAACTTATTGTTTTTCAATGGCACTGTGTTAGAGTTTTGATTAATGAACATTAAACTAGTTAAATGTGCATGAATTGTTATTTGGTCAAATGATTGTTGGTGGATGCATTTTTTTCTTACTGCAAAATATTTATGGATCGCTTGATTAATTTCATGAACATTAAACTTTATCTCCCCTTTAATTATCTCACTTTCCTCTAATTACAAAGCCTTAACATATCCCATATTCATTTTTTTCAGTCCCTGTTCTGATATTGATTACAACCAAAAGAATTTTTGTGTTAAGTGGATGAAGTGGCAGTGTCTTGAGTGGATTGCAGTGAGATTTTATTGGGTTTCTTTACAGTTGATTATTTTTGTCATTGAACGGTGACCATTTATTCTCCCCTTTCATTATATCATATTTTTGCTCAATATAACCCCTCACATATCCTAGAACACTATTTCACCCCCCTGATCATTGATTAACATTAAAACAATTTGTATGGATTGGATTGCATGATCCTGATACATTCTGAGCCAAATCTATTTCATATTTTTAAGAGTTGTCATGCATGGTTATTTAAAAGACTATTTTCTAATCAATTACACATGCAGGATGAGTTTTTTTAGTYGAGGAAACCATGACCGAGGAAACAAAGGCAGAGGTAACTAGAACTGAGGCCCAAGAAGGCCCTGAGTCTCTATACATTTTGACGATGATTCAAAAGAACTTGGTCTAATGTTTCATGAAGTATTATTTGAATGGATTGGGTAGGGAATAGTATGACGTAGGCCTGAAAGGCCTCATTTCCAATCCTCGCAAGCCCTTGGTATCCCTATACCTCCTCATGTTTCCTTACAACCTGAGATCCCTGAAAATGATGGATGGAAGGAGATTGTCCACCCGGCAGTCTCCCAACATCGCGGCTAGCCCAACTTGATTTTTCCTACTCCTCCACCTTTGAACCCCATTGGCCAAGATTCCCCTAACCACTCGCTAGTGCAATCCTCCCATGCTAGCAATATATTGAAGATTGAAGCCCACTATGCATTTGATAAAAGAAAAGCCATTGTTGACCCTTCCTCACCCTCCAATGACTCTGATAAATCCGTGTCTTCATGGATGCATTTGAGGGACGATTGTTCCCACATGATTAGTGAGATAAAGCCTAAAGGCCCTGCCCAGCCTAAGGAAAATTCAGGAAAATCAAGAGGCGACATCAACAACCAAGGAAGGGTTGCATCATAGACTGGGAAATATGGCTTTTGAATTTTATGTTATCTATTGTTTTATGATAGTTGACTTCATGGATTTTGGACAACATGTTTTATTTTGGATATATGAGTATTATTTTGAAATATTTTCAAATTTTCATGAGATAAAACTGCCAAAAGTAAATACGTTGAGGGGAGGCACAAGGAGGTTTGTTTTCTTAACTAATGGTTATGTTATAATTTTTATGATTGTTATGAACTAAAGGGAGTCACAAGGGGTCCCACCTACTAGTTATTATTTATTTATGACCCTATTATGATTATTACTTTTCCCCCTAACTAAAGGTAGTTGAGTATTTAGTTAGCTTAACTAATGAGTTGGTTCAACTACTTCAACCAAATCTAATTTGTTAAAAGAAAAAGAAAAGGGAGGAACAAGGGGGGATAGAAGCATAAGCATGCTAAGGTTTGCTCTTTGATTTTATGTTGAGATAATTCAGTTTTCATTCATTCATATATTCATCACAGCCTAATTCTCTTTTATGATAGCAAGGTATTATTGTAGAAAACAATATTCAGGGCTGAATCAAATCATTCAGACACTTGTTTTTCAGAGGTGTTGATCTATCTTTGATAGTCTGTGTAGACTTGTCTGTTTGTGATTTAGTTTTCATGACTGACAAAGGCTATTTCCAAGATTTATGTATGAGATTTTGTAAAGAAAATGACTCTTTGGTGAATTGGAATGGAATAAAGGATTTCTTTATGTCTCATCTATCTTGACTATCATCTTGGTGTCTTTTACTTCTGTTCTTACATTTATTTCAGCAACTGATATATTCAAAAAATTACATAAAAAGTGAATTTCCAACAAGCTTTTTGTTGATAAAAGACTAGCCTAAGCACGCATAATTAATACTTGTGATGTTAGGATGTTTTTTTTGTTGGCTATAAACATAGGGTGATATTTCTGTCTACTTTTATTTAGCCAAGTAAATTCTAAAAATGCTTGAGTAAAGATCAATACATATCATTGCCTCAACATATACCTCGTCCATGACCGAAAAAAGCGGAGAAACAACAACCAACAAGAGCAAATGAAAAATGGCTAGGGTGGTGGGATCGAGGAGGGTTAGAGAGACGTGCATTTACTGCATGTTTTATCTACACTTATACATTCATCCATAGCCAGTACGAGCAAGCTACCATACAACACATCAACCCACTAATTCCAAAATCAATTTAATGCAAGATTGATACACCACCATATCCCAAGCCTTAAACTTTAACAAATGTGCCAACCTTCATTTAAAACTCCAATGTGACATATATCAAGAACTTTCTAGGGATACCATGTTTCAACCTTACTTCCAATTCTTAACAAAAGCACACAATCCTTGTAGCATGGAATCAACATATCGCACATATAACTTAAACACGAAGTTTAGGTCCTTCATCAAACTAAATGCAACATAACAATAATTGTGAGAGCTATACAAAGACAACACCATTTTCTTTTTAATCATATCTCCCATAACATCATTTGATCAATTATTTTGACAATGAATTTAAAAGAAAATAAACTGTAGAGCTTGTATCTCAACCAACTCATAAGCACATAGAACATAAGTGTCATCTCTTTATCATAGTCACACAAGTCACACAAGAGGTCCCACCTATATAATATTTAATTATATTATTAAATATAATTAAATAATAATGTGTTGCAACCATTTGCAAGTAGGTACATTGTGTTCCACTTTTGGGTGTCAACATGCTATTTAGGGCCTCAAAATGACCCCAGAAGTCAAGGACTCAAAAACTAGGAAAAAACTGCCAAACTAGAAAAATGCCAAAATGAGCCAGTTGGAATAGGTAGGCCATCAACATCCATATGGATCAATCCTCTCCCCTTAGGAATCAATGGTATCCATTGCGTTGATTTCCCCCATCAGATGAAGAAATTTCTGCTGAATTTGGCTCCGGGTGAGCCACTTGCCTTGGTGCAGGAGATGCCCTACTTTGACAACTTGATAAAGTTGGATCCTTTGTTGTCAAGTGCCATTGACCTATGTGTCCACAATTTGATTACGTGATTCCTGTTACATGCAGTCAGGCTTGATCTCTATTGGTGTCAACTATTCTACTATCTCTAAGGTGTCCAATAATAGTGGGAAATATGACCAAAAGAGAGTCACATTGAACACTGGGTGCATGCCAAGGAAAGGAGGAATGTTGAGCTCAAAAGCGTTGTCACACACAACCTTGGTGATGGTGTAAGGTCCATAAAGGATTGGGAGAAGCTTCCGATGGGGCTGAACATAGGGAAGACTCTCATCACATGTGTAGGGGTGCTTGGAATTGTACATGAACAAGATATGCACGATCATCCGATTGACGACCTCAGTTTGGCCATCTGTCTAGGGGTGGAAAGAAGTGGATTTGGTGAGCTTGGTGTCCAGCAATGACCAGGGGCTTGACCATAATGTGATAAGGAACTGACTGTCCCGATATGAGACAATGGCTTGTGGGATTGCAAAATTTAACCATGCTCATTCAAAGAAGAGTTTGGCAATGGCCTCTGCTGTGATTCTCTTCTTACAGGAGACTATAATTGGCATCTTGGAAAAGTGATCAACAACCACAAAAACACAGTCATTTCCCCTCTTAGTGGACAGAAGGCCCAACATGTAGTCTATTGAGATGGATTCCCATGGTCTGTCAAGAGTAGGAAGAGGGGTGTACATGCCCTGTTTCTAAGTGGTTGGTTTGGAAATAGAGTGGGAAGTGCAAGACCTGATATACTTTCCCACATCCTGTCGAAGTTTCAACTAGTAGAAATGTTTCTGCAGTACTACCATTATCTTTTCGATGCCGAAGTTTCTTGCCACTCGACTTTAGTGGGATTCCCAAATCATCTTTTCTCACTCACTTGATGGAACAAAAAGATGGATCATATGACACAACAACATGTCCTTAAGATGGAAATTATTGAAAATTGAGTTTGTGCCCAACATTTGGTGGGTGGTGGCAAAGTCAGGATCTATCTCATAGAGGTGGGGCCATCTGGAGGTCTCGTGGCCACAAGAGTCTAGCACTGTGGTGAGTGCCATGACTGGAGGTTGGATGAGGAAATCAATGACTTGGTTGGTACTTCCTATTTCATACGTGATGTCAAGTTGGAACTATTGCAACTATGTGGACCACTTATGATGGATGTCATTCTACAATTTCCATTGTGCCTACATGAACTGCAGTGGCTTATGATTAGAGTGGATGACTGTCTCCTTTACAAGAATGTAATGTCTCCATTGGTGGAAGGGTTGCATAATGGAGTACATTTATTTGTCGTAAGTAGGGTACTTATGAACAACATCTGACAATGTCTCACTATGATAGGCCACAGGGTGGCCATGCTAAGTGAGAACAATGCCCACAACATAGTGTGAAGTGTCTGTCTCGATCTCAAAGGGATGTTGCAGGTCTGGTAAAGAAAGTAATGGGGATGATAACATGAGTTTCTTCAAATCATCGAACATTTTTTGTTGGGATAGGCCCCACACAAATTTTTCCTTACCACCACCCCTGGTTACTTGGCTGAGGGCCCATGCAATATGGGAGAATCCCAACATGAACCTACGATAGAAATTGGCAAGGCACAAGAAGTTTTGAATCTCAGTGAGTTTGGTTGGGGTTGGCCAGTCCCAGATGACCTAGATCTTGGATGGATCCATATGTACACCATGTTGATCAACAATGTATCCCAGGTAATGGACCTTGTCCATGCCGAAGGAGAATTTTTCCAACTTGGCATATAGCTTATGTTGCCAAAGAGTGTGCAAAACCTGCTGAATATGCTGCAAGTGTTCCTACCAAGTCTTTCTATAGATGAGGATGTCATCCAAATACACCACTACAAAATTATTGGTGAATGGTCGCAATATATCATTCATCATCCTCATGAAATTTGTTGGAGAATTTTTCAAACCAAAGGGCATGAAAAACCATTCAAAAAGACCTTCTTTTGACTTGAAGGTGGTCTTCCATACATCTGTATATTCTATAGGGACCTGGTGGTAGACAAACTTCAGATCAATCTTACTAAAGTACTTGGCCCCATGAGCTGATAAAGGAGGTCATCAATTTGAGGAATTAGGTAATGGTTCCTGACTATGATTTTATTCAGGGCTACATAATCGATGCAAAGTCACCAGGTCTCATCTTTCTTCTACACCAGCATAATTGGGCTCCCACAAGGTGATGAGATTGGATAGATGTGCCCCTTTTGGAGCAGTTCTTGGATCTATTACGTGATCTCCTCATTCTCTAACAGAGAGCGATAGTAGGCTGGACCATTAGGAAGTAGTGCATTGGAGGTTAGATCAATGGGATGCTTGACCTAATAGTGTAGAGGTACCCAGGTAGGTGTGGAGAATATATCTAAGTATTCTTCCACGAACTTATACACTTGTTTCTACTATGTGGAGAGGTAGGACACATAGGCCTTGGATGTGGCTGTGATCTTTCACTCACTCTGAGAGAGAATCACAAAGAAGATAAGCTTCTCATTCTGAGAGATGACCTTCTTGCATTGCTTAGCAGAGATCAAGGAAATAGCACTAGGTAGGACTACCTTAGGTATCTTGTACAATTTCTTGTTCAAAGTAATAATAACATTGTGAGGCCTAGACTCATAAACAACACGATGTTTCCATAAATACGGTTGGCCCAAAATATCATTACAAACTTCAAGAGGAGAAACATCACAAAACACATCATATTTGAAGGGCTTGATGTCATACAACATGCGACACTGTTGGCTGACACGAAGATTGCTTCCTTGGTGGAGCCACCCAATGGTGTAGGGATGTGGGTGCGGTGTTGTCGGTAGGGCTAGATTCTTGAAAACCTCTGCTGAGATAAGGTTCTTCTGGATACCATTATCAACGATGAAGTGCATTGGGGTACCCTTCACCCACATCTGTGAATGAAAAAGGAACTCGCCTTACTCTGGCTCATCTGGTTCACCGGATGGATCTTGGTGGTAGAAACGATAGAACTAGGTTCCACGTCAATGATCGATCTCCCCCTTTCTAGTTATGAATCAAATTAGGAAAACACGTATGATTCAGAGGCTTTCACCTAAACCACTAATGACTGCTTTTAGTGACAACCAACAATGTTATGCCAGGGGCTCTTATGGAAGTCACACCACTTCCTAGTGTCTTTCTTTGTCTTTCTGGTATCCTTCTTTGCTTATGACTTGGAATAGTTGTCCTGAGGTTGTCCATATTTTCTCTATCCTTTGTTCTATGGGTTGGGGCTTCCCTTTCCTTTCTTTTGCTGTGAGGGGTTCCCAGGCCCAAATTGTCGTGTCTTTTGTTTAAGCTTCTGCTCAATTTTGACGACATATCGATAGGCCACGCCCAAAGACACGATGTACAGAAACTCCATTTATGTATGGATATATATATGCAGACCACTGTAATACTTGAGCACCAGATGTCACTCAAAATATTTGATACCCAACTTGGTGTGCAAGGTATGGAAGATGTTTGTAAACTTAGGCACTTCTTGGTCTCTTTCCTACCATAGTGTGGTCCATTTTGTATACAGGTCGTCGTAACTTCCGACAGGGTAGTATTGTTCCTTAATAGCATCCCTAAAGGAATCCTAGGTGACCGTGACTGTAAATAATGAGGGTTCCTCTGTTTCCTTTTTCTCACAGAACATTTCCCACCAATCTTTAACATGGGAAACGAATTTGAGGAGTGAAAAAGTAATATTTTCTCTATTTGAAAAGTTATGGACAGAGAAACACCCTTCTAGTAGATTGAACTATTTGCCTACAACATCTACGTCTATCTAACTCTCAAATATAGGAATATCAATGTTGATTTTTACCTTGAAGGGGGCGATGCCTTCGCTTGAGGAAGATGCATTGTCTGTTGGTAGCCACCAAAGGATTTGCGCAAAAATATCCATCTTCTCGTTCCTCTGTTGCATGAGGGAATCCTCAAGAAACATTTGAAAGGATCTCATATCCCGTTGTATTTATTTTCTCCCGCCATGAGAGGTCACTTGGGCATGCGAGAGATTTGTTCCCCAAGAGAAACAAGCTCAATACCCAATTCTTTTTACCCTGACCTCATTGGGGACATGCACTAAGAAGGACAAGGAGCAGATGACTCTGATACCACTGATCCAAATTTTATGAGTAGAACGAAATGAATATATATTATTATTAAAATATGATTAACGCAGAATAACATAGATACAATAAAACTAGTTTCTATTCAATAAGGAAATAAGATAAAACTGTGAAATGCAGCAGAAAACAAGCTTGCTGGAATGGTGGAGGCTTATCTATGAGAAGAGATGTGACGAATGCGCTCATTTGCAAGAAGATGAGTACAAGGAGGCTTTGAATGCCTTTTTATAATAAGCATGAATTCAAAAACCATAGACATCCAAAAACCTAACCCTAGGAGATGAAGCGCCAAAAGTCATGTGGGCCCCGTTGGGGTAAGTTAGCACATCAACTTCCCGGGGTCGTAACATTTGCATACGATCTTCGTTTTAGGTGCACGATAGCCCGTTGGAAAGGTCTATCCAAGGAATGCACATGTTTCCACCAAAACTATCTCTATGATTAGTTTGACTGTGGCGAACACTTAAAATGTTGTTTAGGGCCTCAAAACGACCCCGGAAGTTGGGGACCCAAAATATAGGAAATAACTACCAAATTGGAAAAATTCCAAAATAAGCTAGTTGGAATAGGTGGGAGGCCATCGACATCCATCTATATCAATCAATGTATCCTTCAAGTCTGTTAGAGACTTAGTTGGATGTTGCCAACAAGGATTTCCATGATCCATTTTTCTCTAAGAGAATAGCTGAGGGAATTAAGCATGATGCTAGAAGAGTTTCAGTTGAATCAAATTTCAACTAGAAATTTGAAACACTAGGAGATTAATTCTTTCCCCATTCTAGATCAGTTGCAAGATTATCCAAACCATCTATTGAGTGATTACCTACCTTTTGGATATGTTCCACCTGATTCAATGTATGTCCATTCTTCATTATGATTCAATGTATTTCATGTTTCGATTCTGTCAATGGAAATTCCATATTGTTTGTTGGGCCCAAATAATTATACTCACTTTGTTGTTTGGATATTTTGAACCTAATTCAATGTATGTCCATTCTTCATTCCGATTCAATGTATGTCATGTTTCGATTCTGTCAATGGAAATTCATGACATATTTTTTGATTTAATCAGATGTTAACTCTGCTCTTAAACTTGAAACTTGAAATCCACATTGGCAAATTTATTTGGCCAACCTTGAACTGTTATGGCAAATTTATTTGGCCAACCTTGAACTTTTGTGATGAATTTATTTGTCCTTGTAATATTTATTCAATAGGTCAATTTTATGCATGATCATTGGCATTGGAGGTAGTCCCATCTGTTCATTGAACACATCATATTGCTTTGATAGGTTTTGTAGTTGTAGTTTTTAATCTTCTTCACAATTGAACTCTAGACATTGGGAGGCAAATTAATTGTGCAAACATTATCAAATTCCATTGAGTTGGTTTTCTTTTTTTGGATTTATAAAATTTCATGGCTCCATGGAATCAATAAAAAATTCTTCTTGGAATGGGATGATTCCATGGAGCCACACAATTTTTTAAATCCGAAAAAATAAAACCAACTAAGTAGATTTATTCAAAGAATGGCTTAACATACTATATAAAGCTTGAAATCCATATTTTGTTAAGCTTTCAGGCAGTCACTTTAAGAGAGTTGCAAATTGTTTTCAACCAATTCTTTATTCCCATTCAAAATATTTATTATTAATATTCATTTTCATATTTTGTTGAAAGAACATTGCAACAATGATCTAAAAAATACTTAGATGTAAAAATAACTCTTAAATACACATAAACATTCGATCAGATTCATAATATAAATGATCGCTTGAATATTTGAAAAAACACATGTGAATATGCTTACTTGTCCATAAACTTCATTAATATTGATGAATAACTTGAAGTATAATGAGATAAAACATCATAAAATAACATAACTCAAATTATACAATATTGATAACACATTAATTCATCTCTGAATTCCCTTCAAACAATGTGACTGCTTTTCATCATCCCAAAATGTCAAAATTACAATGAAATTAGACTTACAAATCCAATCTTGAGGACACTCAAAAAATCCACTATTAAAATGCAAAAACAAAGTTTACCATTGAAATCATCGCAAAAAATCATAAAAAATGAGTATAATATTGACCATATTCCGAACAGGCTCAATTTTATCCTGTTCGGCACACAAAACAATGCATTACAAGCTCATTAATGAAAATCTGAAATAAGACTTTTACAAATGTCCTCAAATCACAAAAAAAAATCAAATTCATGATCCTTGCAGAAAAGTGAATCCAATGAGTATAAACTTGACTACATCCAGACAAAATTCCTTATGGAACGTAAAACGAGACAATGCCAAAACTTAGGTAATCTCTTGCATGCACTTCTATGCAGTCCGTACCTTGAGATCCATACCACTTCGAGATATGTTCCCTCATGGGAATCCATGCACATTGGAATGCATGTATAGAAGTTCATTCCAAGTTCATATTTCCTCATTTTGCATGCAAGAGGTGTTCTTGGTTTTGATTTGCCTCGTTTTGCATGCCATTGAGTTCTTTGAGAAAGGTATAGGGTGTTTATACTCATTTTTCTCAAATTTTCAAGAGGATCATGATGGTAATGTTATATTTGTATAGAAGTGTTGTATATGGAACTATTAGTTTAGTTTGACATTTATGAGACCCATAGTCTCGTTATACATGCAAAAAGGGATTTTCGAGCACCTGTTTAGAATATAGTTGAGTTTATACTCATTCTTCTAATAATTTCATGAGGATTTTAATAAAGACCTTTGTTTCTCGGTTGGAGTAGCCGACTTGAAGGGTGTCTTCATAATTTGACATTTGTAAATACCATTTATTGTAATTTTGAGCATTAATAGAGCAGTCTTTTTCTCTCTATTTTGGCACTTATTATTTCTGGAAGTCATATTCATCAGTTAATGAAGTTTTATGGATAAACAAGTGTTTTCACATGATATTTTGCAAATAGTTGATTCTATCTTCAATTTCTCAAATCTAGTTAGATGTTAATGTGTATGTATGAACTAATTTACATCTAAGGATTTTCAGGTTGAATTGGTATTAGAGTTTGATGATATTTCAGATCACGTTGGTATCATAAATCGTTTGGTATTTTCAGATCATGTGGTATCAGAGTTGGGTTTGACATGTATTTTCAAGTGAATGCTTACAAGGTCCAATTCCGAGTGAGGTGAAGGCAAGCTTGCAAGTTATAATCCTGAAATTGGTTCAAGGAGCTTCACTCGAAGGAAAGAAATGGAGCATGAAGATGTTCTTTCTGAGGCTAATAAGGAATTTTGAAAAATGTTCCTTGAGATGACAACTATGATTAAGTAATTGTAGGAAGACCTAGAAATATGAAGAAAACTCCTCATCAAAATGAAGGTGGTTTAGTTGAAACAATGGTAAAAGCTGAAGAAGAAGGAGAAGGTGAATAACCTACATAGCCTCCTTCGTCCCCATCATCATCATCATCATCATCATCATCATCATCATCATCGCCATCCTCATCATCATATTCTTCCAATTGAAGAAAACATTATTCTCATAAGAGGAAGAAACATTCTAAGAAGTCTTCTCATTCTCGTGATTTTCCTTTGTTAAAGCTAGATGTAAAGTTTGATTTTCCTACTTATGATGGAGAGTTGAATGTGTTAACACATAAGATTGATAATGTAAAGGAGGATTTATGGTTTTTAGAGCCTACAATTTAAGCACTTGTCTAGGGATTATGTCATACCATCAACTAATAGCCTCCTCGAAGTGTGCAAGCTATGTTTGATTTGGTGCTGTGAACTAGCATTGAGAACTGGTGGAAGAATAGGGTTGTAGGTTGGATAGGTTGTAGGAATCCTCATGCAAATTCAAAATTACCAACATCAAACTCAGGGTCATCAGGTACTCCATGAGAATTTGTGTCTTGTTTGAAGGTCAATAAATGGTTTGGCTACTTTATTTTCCTTTGGTGTTGCGAACTGGGACAAGTGCTACGAACTGAGACATGTGCTATGAAATTCGTTGCGAACTCTTTTCCTATAGCAGCTACTTTTACAGTTTCAATCATAAATCCAAAAAGGTGATGTGGGTTTCTCTGAAAGTTTTTTGTGGAGGAATATGATATCCTTGTTTAATTTTTGACCAAATTTCATCTTGACCCAGTTTGGCATTTGAGATAAACAATTAAAACACCAGTGTGTTGCAGAATGTGCTGCATATTCTCTGTTTTGCATAGTTTTTGGACATTCACCTTATTGGGAGGTTGTCACCTGTCAAGGAGGGTTAGAATGACTTCTCATGGATGAATTAGATGTCAAGGGACACCTAAACCTAAGATTTATCTCTATTAAAGACGTCATGCAGTGAGTTGGAAACAATTTATTAATGGCTTCCAACAAATTCCTAAAAATTAGTAGTTTGTTTATTCTTGTCTCTTTGACTGTTGCCACCTATCGCCAAGGCCTAGAATCCTATGCAAGAGGGGGAATTCGAATTGTAAATATGTCATTGACAACCTAGGATATAAAATAAGTATTAGAAGTCATTGTAGAGGTTGGAATGGTGGATGTAAAAGACCTTTTGGTGATTCTAATGAAACAAAGCCTACTTCGGTTTTGATGTATCATATTTGATGAAATCTTGTTTAATGGAAGTTAGCTTTCTTTTTGCCATCATATCTCTCTCACTCTAAAATTATACTATCGTTAAAGGATTCAAATGATATTTTGTAGATGTATTGCAATGGATGTTTGATTGTGATACTCTTATAGCTTTCTCAGAGTTTTGTTTGCTTGTATTTAAGAAGCTCTTATATATAAAGTTTTTCTCTCCTCTGTCTACTAGTAAAGAATGATTCTAGTGGTAGACTCACTTCATTTTTTGACTAAGTCTTCCTTCTATTCACATTAATCCTCAAAACCCTGATCTAAGTTAAACAAGGCCTCTTTTGTTGATGCATTTCATCTAGAATTTCCTGTGTTTTGACATTGTTGAACTAAGTTTTATCCATTTGAACCCACATTTTAAGACTTATCTCATAAACCTATTGATGGGTATTGAGCTTACACTTTAGAAGTCAAAGTGTAAATTTCAGTGTTAACATTCTTGGTGTTAAGAACCAAACATCAATATAGCATAGAAAAACCTTAGGAAAAGTACTCAACGCCTTGAAAAAGAGATAATTTCAGATAATAAGCCTCTTCGAGGGGGAAACCTCCTTTTA
>JZKD02S1673226.1:886589-897711 GCA_000966675.3 Picea glauca
GAGACTAGGAGGTATAATTACAACTAATGGCCTAAAGACGACATAAATAAAATAACATTACTAATATAATATGCCCCAATTAAGGGGTAATGATCCAATATTAGGGCTTAACACTCGTTGTTGTTTCCGGGGAAGAGATTGAAAATGTTTTCTCTGGGAGGAACGACAAGATTACAGCTAGTTCTTGATGGTGAACAAGGATTGGAGACAGAAAAGACTGCATCTTTCACCTGGAGATTCCACTCCATGAACAACCAAGATGTCAAAGGACATGGAGGATATCTTGGCAAGGCTATTTGCTCCTTTAAAATTTTCATCCATCTATGATTTTCCAAATCCAGTGCCTCATCTATCAGAATGGGGAGATTTACTGCACGTCTTCAAAGAAGAAAATGATGATGATCCTGCTCAACATCTCATTAATTTTTATCAATGCATGGAGTAGTTGAACTTTCATAAGGAGGATGTCTTAATGAAAATGTTTATGTTATCCCCGAAGGATGATGCCAGAGACTGGTACTTTTCTCTTCCTGCTGCAAGCATATCCACCTTGAGAGAATTCCATGCTGCTTTCAATTTGCACTGTAAAAAGTATTACTCCTCTAAGTTTCTTTTGCATGATTGTTGTGAGGAATAAGAGAAAAATTTTCAAGTTGCATTAAATTTCTCTCCTGACTGTGAGGTTGAAGAAGATCCATCTCTTTCTTTTCCTAGTTCTCATGACTTGAAGGAAAATTTTATTTGTTGTTCTTATGAGGAAGAGAGTGTGGATGATTTTGTCCTTGAAGGAAGAAGAAAATATCTTTGACAACCTTGCTTCTAATGAATTCATTGTCTCAAATATTAAAAAAGAGCAACCTGTTGTTGAAAAAAAACTTTGATGATGAACACTTTGTGGATAGAGAAAATTTTGAAACAAAACATTTTGAATGTCAAGAGTCAAAGGTTTTTTTATGGACAACCCATTTTTTATGAATATACCAGTGATGGTGATGAACATAATTTTTGTATGTTTTCTTTGGAATCTCTTAGAACTATTCTTGTATATGATGATTATGAGTCTGATCCTTGGGAATTCTATGGAGGTGTTGAAGGGGAATTACATATGCAATTGATCTCTTATCCATCACCAACAAATAAGCAACCTTGTTTTGATAAGAACCATGAATATGAGCAACAAATTGTTCTTACAGTACATGTAGAAATGATTAGCAATCAACCCATAGGTGGTTCTGAAGATGAGGAGAAACAATTCAACCAACAAATGAATTTGTCTATCATTCAATCACATGTTCTTGTAGAGGACATCAAACAACCTGTGAGAAAATTTGAAGCAGAGAAGGTAACCTTTTATCAGTTAAGTATGTTGTTGATTCTCCATTTTGACACTTCTAATACCCTCTATTACCCCCTACCTGAGCCTATTTTACCTATGTTATGAGTATAAACTTGACTGTTGCCTCCATAAATACACTTAATGACCTTGTTCATGTGCATAGACAGGTAACTTATGATTAAGGCATGTTTTTTTTAATTTTCTTGAGTTAATTCGATTAAAATGCTTGATTTTGTATAATCCTAATTGTTTGACTCCTAAGCAGTCTATTCCGGTACCTCATCATTCTGGTACTACAAGCTATAGTATATTCCGGTACCTCAACATTCTGGTACTACAAGCTACGGTATATTCCGGTACCTCAGCATTCCAGTACCTCAACATTCTGGTACCCAAAGAAGTTTTGATTTGGTACTGTCTGCTCCACATCCATTTCGGTACCAACCTGTGTTATTCTGATACCATCCTGTGCTATTCCAATACCAATTCACCCTGTGATATTCTGGTACCAGCCTGTGATATTCCGGTACCAAAACCCTGTGTGTATTTTGGTACCAAATCACTATTTCCAGAAATCACTTGTTGAACGAGTATGTTGTTGGAGATTCCAAGAAATCAGTTGAATCGAAGCCTCTAAATCAATTTTCAAGATCAATATCGACTTCATCACTCATGCACTTCATGCCATCAGGATGAAGTCCATCCCTAGAGATTTGATGTAAATACCAATTGTAATATTTTAAAAACAGATTGATGATTATCCTTAGATCTTGATCATATTGGCTCACCTTCTTTATAAGGTGTTGTTCCAGAGTTTATACTTAAGGATTTAAAGTATAAAGTCTAGGCATCCAAAATAAAAAGGTTTTATGATGTAAAGAAAGGAAGAGAAACTCTCTAGGAAAGAAGTTATGGTTGATTTCTGAGTTGTCTTTGTCTAGCTTCCAATTGTTCCTGGATGTTTATGTCTTGTTCAATGGCTGCCCATGAACATTCGAGTTCGGCCTAGGTGGTGGCAGTTTTTAATATGGTATTAAAAAGGTTTTGGTCTAATATGTGAGGTTGGGTTCAATATTGGGTTGTCTTACAACAGGTACAATCAAGGAGGAAAAGTGTTTTTTAAAGGATTTGTTGCTTTTTAGGTTGTTGTTTCTATTTTAGATTATATGAGAAAAATTCCCAAATTATGAATTAATAGTATAACAAATTCAAAGGCCATTTCCCGTATCTAAGTTGAATTCGAAAATCATGCATGAAATGAAAGAAAACATGAAGTTGTTGAACAATGTGAGGCATCAATCAAGGAAGAATCTCACCTTGTGACAGAAGAAGAAAATAGGTAGGAGAAACTTTAATGAAGCATAAGATATAGAAATCTAAGTAATTCACAGGTCTTGTATCTACTGATAGCCGATACAGAGGAAAAGTTGTAAACAATTAGATGACTAAAATAATTAATAACCACAGTAGATGTTGTACTAAATTGTAGCTAAGCATTCATCAAATATATATAAGAAATGATTCTAAATACGAAATAACAGAGGACACACATAACTCAGTCTTGACGAAATATGGAGTCTTCGATTTGCCTTTGTATTAATTCTAGCGAAAGAAAATTTCTCTGCTACAATCGACTAAGGAAAAATCCCCCCCATTGGTACCATATTTCAAAACTGTATTTATACAAAGAAAATCATCAACCCTAGATTGTTGGTATTCTCCTAATCTCCTAGGTGCTAACAGTTACAGAATACAAAATTTGAACCGTTTTGATGAGTTACTTTTTACCCTTATACCAGTTGGACAAAACAAACATACATGCGTTACTTCATCATTTCTCTGAAGCGCTTCCTTCGCTTGGTCCAAGACACTGTACGCACGTGCTAAGAAACTGCACCAATATTCTGGAAGGTTATGTGGTATCCTTTACTTCAAACACATACAATTTCCTCTGAATTTTTGGCAACCTATCTTCAATCTTCCCCTTTTCAAACTTCGTCGACTACAACTGAAGATTTGGCTTTATTAGCCACTTATCCATTTGGGTGATGTCAAGCTGCTTTAGTTGTGAAATATCGAGCTGGGTTTCATTCCAGCTCTCTTTGACATGCAGTTGATGCCTTTCAACATTTATCTTCCCTAATAGCCCAGGACAATCACCTCTACCAATGCCTAGTTATTTTGTGTCTAGTTGATCAAACATTTCTTCACAATCTTTCTTAACTTCTCTTGTCATTTGCTTGCTTTCAGCTATATCAGTCTCCCATGTTTTTAGTATGATGTCTCCCTTAATATATTCTTCGACAGTCAACTTTGGAGTTTCTGGTACTTCTTCTCTAGTAGAAAATACTATTTCCTTTTGGAAAGTAACACGGGCTGTTGTGGCCTCCTTTTCCTTGAGAGCAATGTTACCTAAAGAGTGGCTTATTTCTAGGAAGTAGTTTTGAATGGTTTCAATTTTAGAAAGCATACCATGTTGTTCTTCTTATAGTTTCTCATGCACCTCTAGTGCTTGGGCTTGAAATGTTGTCATATTCACAACTTGGTTTTCAATAGACCTCAATTTACCTTTTAGCTCTCTCACTAATTTTTCCTGTCGAATAACCCGCACTTGACTCATTTGCATCTTCTGGTTCATCTCGTCTAGACTTGACCTAAGCAATTGAATTTCTTGTTTGTCAACAGCTTTGGCCTACTCAAGTCCTTTATTTATCTCCTCTCTGATATTTTCCTCAATATTTTTAATTTGGCTCTACAACTGGGCTATCATTTGATTTCTCTATTTCAGCCTTGTTTTGAGATTGTCAACCGTAAATAGATTGGTTGTTGCCAAAGCTCCCATAGAACCTGCTACCTCTGTGGTGAAATATTCCTCTTCTAGGTTCTATCCATTTACGAGCACTCTGTATTTCTTTACCATTGTGTCTTCTTTCACATGCATTTCCTGTTTCATTACAACTTTCCTCTTCTTACTGAAAAAGTAGTCAGAGGAAGGTATCTCTTCTCTAGATATTGGAGTAAGGTCACTTGCATATACAACTTCCAGATGGGGAGTTCCAAAGGTTGATTGTAAAGGATTCAACGATGCAATAGGGTTGTTCAACTCTATAGATTGTGTTTCTCCTATTGTTTTGGGGATATCAACAGGAATAGTTGATGATGAAGGAATAATCATTTGAATCGACTCTTCTATTTCCGACCTTGCGTGCTCTATTTGTGAAGCATCTGCATTTTGTGAAGATGCTTCAGTGTTCTTTGGATTTTCTTCTGTAGTCCCTTTATCCCAAGCCTCTAATCTGAATCCTGGGGGAATACCTCCTGATACTAGAGGAGGGGTTGTTGATTATCCCTGTAGTATCTTTGGAAAACCACTTTGCTTGTGCTTCTGGAAAGTCAGAAAGCTGGTTTGTAGGTCGGGTGGTAATGCCTGAACTCTGTCTAATATTTCCTCATAGGTTCTGGCTCCTTTGAATATGTCATCACAGGGAGAATCTTCATGTTCATACATTTTCATATTGCAATGAACAAGATGATTTCCCACAATTTGGTAAGGATCATGTTTTCTGAGTTCAATATCTACCAATTTGACGTCTTCTAGCGTTGTATCTTCTACCTTGGAATGACCAAAGTTAAGAAATGAAAACTTCCCAATCTGTACATGAAAAATTGGTCAGAACTTCTTCTGAGTTGCTTTCAATTTTGTGTCGATGCCACCTATTATTATTTGGTAGGCCACCTCCCTACACACCAGTCTATCAAGAAGGAACTTTGGAAGTGCGTGAGGGGGAATCGAGCACCCGAAAACCTTGACATAGGAGAAACTCTCTTCAATGAACCAATCTGCAATCGCATTGAGGTTTCCCATGATCGGCTCTAAAATGAGAGGAGGTGCATAACCATACAAAATTTGGTGCACCGGTATCACTATGTTGTGACAGATTTCATAAAAGAACTCTTTAAAATTCTCCTCCCATAGTTTAGAGTGATAAACATGAATGGGTTCAACACAGGCTGGATTCCAGCTCCAATTCATCAAGGGGAATGGAGTTATGTAACAGATAGCATCCATAATATATGCAGACATGTAAAAAGATATAGGCCGGCGTTTTGATTTTTTCATTTGGTACTCTACAATATCCTTAGCTAGATTATCAGATAAAATTTTACCCTAGTTGAAACTGTAACCCTCGGCTACTTCATGTAAAAGTGGCACCCATTCTGCACGGATATGGGTAGGGATTTTCCTCACAAAATTTCTACATAGAATCATAGATATATAAACCATGTATTCATTTAACGGAGCTATGGCACAAATTCCATTGGTATCAGCTCTAAATTTTGTTGGAATTCCCCACCATTCTTTGATTATAGTTGTATATGTTTGATCAAATTTTGTACACTCCTTTCTTTGAAATTCAAATACGAATTCAGAATTATAAATGTATTTAGAAGTAGGGGACAATTTATACATTACTTGGATGTGCTCTAGTCTGAACGAGTTGATGACGACCTTTTGGCTATTTAGAATGCTCCTTGTCTGAATGTCGGTTTTCTCTAAAGCCCAACTTATCATATCATTGTATGGCATGAGTCTCGATCGTTCAACTATTTTGTGAATCTCAGACTTTGCTATATCTCTGAGTTTATTTTCAGTCTTTTCATTCCCGAAATCGTCGAGGCAATTCCTAATCTCATAGTCCAAGGTTTCAAAGATCTGCCTCCAAGATTTGATTGAATCAATAACATGTGGCATAGTGTCAGATATAACATATCCATCCAGATTTGAGATTTCACCTACCTCCTCGTTCTTCTTAGGCACTTTCTTGGGTACCATGATGTCTGTGCTAAAATGAAAACTTGTTACAGAGAAGAAATGTGTAAGCTCCTTTGAATGTAACTCACTTCTAACCTGAAAGTAAGAATGAAATTCGAAATAACAAACCTTTATTTACCCTTAACTCGTCTTAATTGAGCATACCGATACAGGCGATAAAAATTAAATGCTTTAATGGGGAAGGTACACCTAGAGATACACACTTTATGTTAAAAATATCCCCATTAATCTATTATAGATACTGCCACATATCGACGATTCAAAACTGAGACTTCGAAAAGAATGTCTTTGAAAACTCCTGAATAGTGAAACGCGAAAAGTTATTTAATATCATTAATCTTGTTTTAGAGTTAAGTTAATTATGCTTAAGCGCTTAATGTTTTCAGGATTTCAAGCCTCGGGGTTTTAAGCATCATGTCCCCAAGGGGCATGACACAGGTAAATCCCGAATCGCAAAACCACGATGGTATTTAATTCAGTGGTAATCGCTTGTTTTAACCCTTTAATTAATTGTGATTAGGGATTATTCTTTACTTTTCGTGGACTGGAGTATCAGGATTCCAATGACACTTTGACACAAGAAATCCCGAATCACAAAATTGCGATGGGATTTATTAACATTAAACTTTCTTACATCTTAATAAACATGGCATTAGCTTTCTAAAATTTCATGACTTATTAACGATTTGTTAAGTATGTTTAAAACTTAAATAATCATGATTAAGAAGGGATTTTGTAAAAAGAGCGTCGGGATTTTGAAAGGTTGTTTAAGTTGAGATGGTCGAAAAAGAACATGCGAAAGGCTTAGAAAGTCGTTAACGTTTTTAATCATTACTTTTAAATCGGTTTAATTATTTTTAAGCAATCACTTTTTTGAGACTTCGGTACCGAGACTTTGGAGTTGTTATTAAAAATCATACTTTGTAAATAGCCGAACCTTGAGAACCAAAAATATTGAAGGAACTTTGACTCCTTTTTAGAACTAAGGGCGGCTCCATAACCAGAGAATAATTGATTTTTGGGTTTCGAGAAGATGTATAGACTTTGTTTCAACATAAGGGATGCTCTATAGGAGATAGGATAGATACGTATGAATGTACTGAAGCAAGTCGTAAGAACCAGATGATGCATATTGTTTTGATGTATGAGATGATGAGCTTCTGATTCAATTTACCATTTGAATAAATATAATGATCTGTTACCTAGTTTTTGGGTATGATTAGAACGTCTTAGTCTATTATCATTTTAGAGGTACCTTGTTGGTTCGGCAAGGGCCCACCATCCCAACTAAGGCAAACCTCCCTGTATATACTTTGTGTGGTTGTGTGAGTATTTAACAATGGTGTGATGTTAATGATTTTAAATCCATTTTAAAATTCTAGCATAAAATCCTCTGTTTCTAAATTGGTGTGAGTAATCGAATATTAGATCAAATAGATAAGTTTCTTTTTCTAATACTGTAGGTTGGCATTTAATTGTTTGATGTGTGCGAATGTTAAGAAAATGTTATTTTGAGTTTGTGATTGTAGTGTTCTCAGTAGGTACAGGAACCAGAGGACTTTATCTCTCCTTTTCATGTTCTATAATGAATTCTCTCAGTCATGTTGATTGTTCCTTGTACTAAAGAAGGTTTTCTTGAATAGAACAGAGTGATAATTGATCTTTGTTTCAAGAGTGACTGGAGTTGATTGCTAATCACTGTTTTGATTTCTACAGGAAACAAGCTCTTAATTTCATCTCTTCATTTCATGAGCCCCTAATGAACAAAATTGTCACCTAAGAAAGAACCTTTTGATTCATTGTTTGTTTGAGAAGTTTTGTTATCAGTTTTCTCTTCTAAGTTTGAAGTTGTGTGAAGTATTTAGATATCCTAAAACAAAGTGTTAATTGCTGATTAGTTTAGTTGTTATAGGGGACAAATTCAAAGTCCATCTTTTTATTTCATGATCCTATAAATGGACAGATTCGTTACCTGAGCAAGAACCTTTAGATCACATGCTTGTTGGATTATGTTTATGAGTTTTGTTTTCTGATCTTTAAGTGTGTGAGGAAGATAGATTAAAAAGTTGTAAAACAAAATATTGATATTGATTGTTTCTTCTCTATGATATACTCATCAGACACAGGAACCTATCTATTATCGTCACATATAGTGCATCAACTCTTCTGATTATGAATCTTGGTTGATAATTTATGTTTGGTAATATATTATGCAAATAATTGCACCAACATTTTAGCGTCGTTGTCGGGGAGTTGTAAATGATAATAGGTAGTATTTGGATTAGATTGATTTAATGGTTTTGGATTGGTTTTATGGATGACCTAAGGGTGGAGAGAAGATGGTAAGATGTGAGGGAAGAAACCACACATCCACTTTGGTGGGGTTTCTCCAAAGTTAGGTTGTCCTCTCTTCTTTTAATGCAAGTGTGTTTTTCCTTCTTTTATGAAAATTTAGTTTTATTTATGATGAACTAACTTGTGTGAACCGATAACCTGGTGATAGTAGGGTCCCAGTAACGCAAATAGTTCAAGTTTGGTGTGTTTTATTTTTGCAAATAGTTTTAAAATTCAGATCTTTGATGATAAATCAATTTTGGGGTGTTGTAAGAACCCTCGAGTACTAATTTGTGTTATGATATAGGGATCATCAACCAGCTAGAGTAATTCAAGGATGATCAAGAGCTTGAAGAATGTTCCTCCAAGAACTTTCTCACATTCTAGCAGCAACTAGGATATACGCCTCTCAGGAAGAGCATATATTCTCAATAGTCAATAATTTAGTTGTCTCTCCACAGGAAGATTTAGAAGTCCTGTCGAATTCCTCTTGTCAATTTGTTGAGAATAAAGAATCATGGATAGAATTCAATGGAGAACAACTAGTGGAACTTGAGATTGAGGATTCCTTAGCATGCCTCTTAGTAGATCCTATATGTTCTCCAAATACCAATCATCTTGAAGAGGATAATCTGCATAGAATGGTAGAGGAAGACATTCAGTGTGACCTAAACAAAGAAGAGAAACAAGAATATAGTGATCCTATTGAAATATGGTTTCAATCAGTTATTAGGTCACACCACTCTTTTATTTTTCATTATTTATTGATCTCATCATCAAAGCAGCTGGTCCTTCATACTCTGGCATGCATTAAAATTTATCTTTTAAACCCAAGTATGGATATATTTCTAACCCTGTTACGCACATGGCTTCACTGGAAGTATTCCCATACTTGAAGGACATTTTATTTTTTTCAATTAGAGTAGGATAGTAAATAAATAAATAAATGTTGCAATGCAACCTATATTTCATACTTTTCATAAATGGGAATGTAAAAAGCTAATAAATCAACCAGTTTAAGATATTTTGTTCCTATAGTAGATTTCTTTTTAAAAAGTTATGATGACTTTTGTTTGTAATATTATGAGAAGGGAATCTCTTCATCCTCCAAATGCACACATAATACTGGAAGGGTTTCAAAAGAAGAGAAGGCATCCTTTTCAACAAAAGATAACACTTAAGGGAGTGCTTCATGACCTATTTCTTCAAAATTCTTTTTTTTCCTTAAGTTGTTAAAAATGATGCATTCATGCTTTATCTTTACCTATCTATTTTAAGACCGTTATTTCACAAGGATGATTAATTAAGTGATCTTTTTAATAGTAGTTGAAACTGAATGTTAATTCCAAACTATTTTATTCATAGCTAATAATTCAACTTTTGACATTTTCCCTAAATTTTCTATTTGTAAGTATGAATAAGAATCTAGTTTTAATTAGTTCTATTGGTTTGGTTTTAGTAGATGTTCGCAACCCTCTGAGAAACCCTTTTTTTAGAGTCTCACATTGTTTTCATGAGGCCATGCAAAGCCTCAAGCATGGGGGAGTGGTTGCTAAGACAGTAGTAGTTGGGTTTATTTTCTAATAAAATGGAAGTGGCAATAGCAACAATGTTTTTATAGCATGATACTTCAACATAAAAAATTCATATGTTTCTTCCTGCAGCAACAATGATTGCTAGCATATTCTACAACTTAATACTCAGAGTATGCCAACCACAAGGAGAAGTCTACAAATTCTAGTTTGCAGAAACCACCATCAAATTCTTCAAGGTGCAACCTACAAAAGTTTCAAAAGAACTACCACTATGTACTATGTCAAAATCTCTTCAAGTAACCGAATACAATGTTCACCTCTGTGCTTATCTGGTACCAATGATCGACTCTATGTTCATCTGGTACCAATGGTCATTTATGTGCAATTCTAGTACTGAACCATCTTGTTGCACTCATTTAGTATTGGACCACATCCGGTACTGAACAACATCTCCGCGTTCATTTGGTATTGAAGAAGGAACCCTGCACTATTCTGATACTGACCAGAACTCTGCACTCAAATAATTCAGTACTCAGGTGATCTGGTATTGGTAGCAAGGTGATCGTAGCTCTAATTGTTGGATTACTGAGAGAGGGGGTGAATCAGTAATAACATAATTATAATCCTTTTTCTTCAAATGTTATATCAATGTAGAATTATTATCCAATAATGAGCAGTAATAAATAAACAATCACACACATGCACAGTACACTAGTGTTTTATGTGGAAACCCAAATCAGGAGAAAACCATGAAATTCTTTTTCTTATATGTCTTGAAAAATTACATTCATTGGAAGCACCAACTTCCTTTGTTTTCAACTGCAACTGGAAGGAGGCTCCAACCTCCTAGT
The DNA here is from genome assembly GCA_000966675.3 of Picea glauca. Classification (NCBI taxonomy): domain Eukaryota; kingdom Viridiplantae; phylum Streptophyta; class Pinopsida; order Pinales; family Pinaceae; genus Picea; species Picea glauca. The sequence continues at coordinate 897,480 of JZKD02S1673226.1, forward strand.
TTATCAGGCTACAACCTGAGGGAAGCTCCAACTACCCAAATCTCTGGCTACAACCAGAAGGAGGCTACAAACCCCAATGTTCTCTGGCTACAACTGAAAGGTGGCTACAACCACCTGTCCTTGCCCCGTCCTTCCACCCTAAAGTAGAAGTAGAATGATGGAACCACTGTCACACTATCACTGTGAGATATACTGCTATAAACCTGTACCAATAAGTCTGAACCATGCATCA
>JZKD02S1673226.1:901229-911960 GCA_000966675.3 Picea glauca
TCACTCCTGGATTGCTTGTAGGAGCAGATCCCGACACCCATCAGTTTGTGTCATGATATTTTTAAAAGGATGATCAAATGGAGGTAAAGACTCAAGGAAGTATCATTCTAACTCAGGGACTGGGTCTAGCATGTATGGGACAAAGGAGGTCTTGATATAACTTCAGCGAGTGGGTTGATTAAAATATGAGCAGGTGGAAGACTTGGTGAGGAAGGTGAACAAACAACTTTGGGCAACAGGCTTTCAGCGGTTTGCAGAAGAAAGACTCTGAGTACAAGATCCTCTTGGTTCAGGGTCTCAAGAAACTGAAAAAGGGACTTGACTGTATCCTCCAATTCCAAGTCACTCAACGCTGGGAAAATCACAAGAACTGATCAGAGACAACATAACTATTACAGTGATCCATTACAACATCATCCTATAACAGATACAACTCGACTGGATCCTCCAATTCTGAGCTGTTCTAACACAGTGTAAACAGAGACGTGAAAGAAACTGGCATCCATAAGGCAAGAAGTCTTAAAAGTTCATACATAACCAGAATAACAGTGCTTCATTAAAAATTTACAACCGGGAGCTCTGCTCAACCATCGATCCTTTACAAAATACAAAGACTGAGTTTATATACTCAGAGAAAATCGCCTAACAGAGGCGTGCCCAGTCTCCCAAGGCTTGGTGTCTCTTCAGTCAAACTCGTACTGATATCTTTCTTTAAGTGCCATCTTAACTATGCATGGCTACTGTAAGGAGGGAAGTTGAACCATCAAGTGTTGGGATAGCGTGTGCAGACATCTCTGTCGAGTTGAGAACTTCAGCATGGCATTTTTGAGAAAATCGATACACAGGACTTCCTCGGGTAGATGGTTTGCCAGACCTTCCATCCCCTCACTTAATGAATGAAATGAGGTTTCAACCACCCGCTCTTGTCGTCATTAACTTCAAATGAGAAACAGTATGGAGATCGGATCCGATGGTGCTCGGAGACTGCAACGATCCTCTCTGTAACTACACTCAGTGCTTCAGTCTTTTTTACGCAACTTCTCTCCTTTTCCAAGTGACCACAGACTGTGACCACGTGCCTATTCCCATGGTGCTTTTCGACGTTCATGAATATGAAGGGGCTGATCCTTGCTGATCGAAATCATGATGAGCGATATGCTGAGATGGCTCAATCTGGTGCCACACATCCCTCAAATCTGATGGTCCTAAACTCACCTGGCGTTGTTGTGGGCCCCAGGTCCTGAATGCTTTCGCTACTTCACGTATCGGGATATGATGGAGTTTTTTTTTGTGATTTGAAACAGTGATGGGAGAAAAGGCGGGGATCTTAATCGCGCGCCAGGTGTCCGCTTCAAATGGACAGTTGAGATTTCCCCCTGATACTGTGGGCCCAATCTTTAATATTTCTTTCCCTTTCGCAATTTGTGAGTTCGTGGGTCAAAGACCCTCGGCTCCCCTTTCTAAAATCCCAATCCTCGAGATGGTGATATGGGTCGGGCCCCCTTTCTGGTCGGCGCTCTCTGCATGTAACTGTTGGCTAGATCTCAGGCACTAACGCCTCTCGCAACTCGCGGCTTCACGAGCTGGAGTATCAAACTTTGGCATTCTCCCCTCGTGAAGTCCTAAGACGCGATGGTCAGCGAAGGTTGACCCCCTCTGGGAACTTTTTCGCAACTCGCAATCTCGCGCAATTAAAAGACATGGTCCGCCCTCCAAACGTATGAACCCTGAGTTCGAGAAATAACTACTGCGCATGAACTTCTTGCGATCAACGGCCCTCGTAACTTCACGAGTGCCTCCTAAAGGATTCTAACCGTTGACTTCCTTAAAACTTTAAACTCTATACTTGACGTGACTCAGTTAATCTGCAATTACCCATCAATCGTTGCTCTGCTCTGTTGATGAATTCTTTCCGCAGAAGAATGAAGTGTCCGCTTGCTTGATTTAATCCTGAAACAGATTTCTCCTATGAGCTACGCCCAACGCTCCTCACGCCATTTGCAATCCTGAATACTCTTGTGCCCCTGACAAGAAATGTCGCTAACATTAGGCTCCATGGGGGATAAAGTCATCCCTATGATGCTCTAAGGACTCGCTTTGTAGTTCCAGTGCCTTTTTGTTGGGATATGGAGTCATTATTAGGCCGCAAAAATAAAAACAAAAATGAACAAAGAAACAAAAAGGACAATATTTACAAACAAAGGAGCCATCTGAGACTCAAACAAAACATTTCTTCAGGAAATGCCTATTCACTGGGCTGCTGAAAACTTCTTCACCTTCCAAACCTTGCAATCTGTACGTGTTATTTGAGAAAGTCTCAGAGATTTTGAAAGGCCCAATCCACAGGGCTTCAAATTAGTTGTGTTTTCCCTTATCTTGCTTAGGAGCATCCCATTTAAGCACCAGGTCTCCTATCTGGAACCACTCCTTCTTGGCCCTCTTATCGAAAACCTGCTTGATCTTTTGCTGATGGTCTTGAATTCTGTCCACTGTCTACTCCCTAGCTTGGTGGACCTCCACTAGCTGATGAATCATTCTGATCATGTCATTAGGCTCCTCCTGATGGTCCTGGAGGAATTTTTCTACAGGAATGGCTAACTGAGAAGGGAAAACAGCCTCCGCTCCATAGACTAATTGGAAAGGAGAGACATCGATAGATCTCTTTGTGGTCACTCGATCGGCCCATAGAGAAAATTTTAATCTGGAATGCCAGGCCTTCTTGTTGTCTTCCAATAGCCTTTTGATGATCCTTATCAAGCTTTTGTTGGAGGATTCTACTAAACCATTGCCCTGTGGGTAATATGGGGTGGAGTGAATCAGTTTGATCCCGAACTGCTCACAGAACTTGGCTAATGGCCCAGACCCAAAAGCGGTTGCATTATCAGTGACAATATTATTTGGGCAGACAAACCTTGTGATGAGGTCCTCCTGGAATCCAATGATTACCTTGTGGGAAGCACTCCTAGTAGGGATAGCTTCAATCCACTTGGTAAACAAATCTGTAGCAGTCAGGATCCACCTATGCTACCCACTGGAAGCAGGGTGAATTTCTCCAATGAAATCAATGCCCCATTGTTGGAAAGGTCCTGAAACCACCACTAGATTTAACGGAAGAGACCTAAGATGCTGCTTCCCTGCAAATTTTTGACATTTGATGCAGGCCCTGACCCTTTTGCAGACGTCAGTGAACATGGTAGGCTAGTAATATCCAGCCCTGAGGATTTTGTGGACTGTGGTTCTCCAGAAATGGTGCCCTCCACACAGGCCGCTATGAAATTCAGCCATGATCATCTCAGCCTCTTGTGGACTCATGCATTTTAGAAGCACCCCCAGGGGGTCTTTCCAATATAACACTTGATCGATCAGGCAGTATTTGACTGCTTTGAGATTCAGAGCTCTTGCTTTGCTTCTTTGCAGGTCCTCTGGAGGTTGCAGCTCCTTCAGAAAGTATATGACATCCTTATACCAAGGACATCGAGCCAATGGGGGATCCTTTTGATGGTCTATGTCAGGCAGTTGATTCTGCTGAATACCCAAGCATTCGTTGATGAAACTTATCCCCAAATCTTGGCAGTTTGCTTCAACCAACAATTTGGCTAAACCTTGACCTTTGATCAATTTGGTGGGCCTTATTTCCAGGTCGAATTCCAGGATTTTGGCTATCCATTTACTCCTTCTCCCGTCCATGTCAGGCTGAATAAGAATGTCTTTAACAACAGCCGAGGGGACATAGGCGATGATCTTTGACTGCAGGATGTAGGTTCTAAAAGCTTTGAGAGATTTTACTAGAGCATAAGCCTGCTTCTCCATAGTGTCATACCTGACTTCGACATCCCTCAATGCTTGGCTAAAATAAGAAATAGGTTGCTCTAGCCCACTGTAATTTGTCTGTAATAAAAAAACAGCCACTGTGTCAGGTGAGGCAAAGGAGAAAATAAGGAAATCCTTTGAGTAGTCGGGACTGATAAGCACAGGAGATTCAGTCAGGGCCTTCTTGCTTTGTTCAAAGGAATGTCATGATTGAGGGGTCCACCTTACTTCATTTCCTTTCTTCAGCATGGTTGTTATAAGCTTTACCTCCTCAACAAAGTTAGGCACAAACCTCCTCAGAAAATTAATCTTACCGAGAAGAGATTATACCTCCTTCTTGGACCTCGAGATCGATAAGGCTTGTATCACCTCAACTCTGCTGGGGTCAATTCTGACTCCTTCCGCTGATACTATGTGGCCAAGTAACTTTCCCTCCTACATGGCAAACAAAGATTTCTTGGGGTTCAATGAAATGCCAAAATTTCTGCATTTCAAGAAAACCTTCCTGAGATGGCGATAGTGTTCTTTATCAAACTTTGAAAACACTGTGATGTCATCCAGATAGACAACCACAAATTTGTCCTTTTCCCCGACAAAATCTATGTCCATGGTGCGCTGAAATGTCACCCCTGCATTCATTAGTCCAAACGGCATCTTGGTGTACATGAACGTCCCCCATGGAGTGGTGAATGTTGTATTTTCCCTGTCCTCAGGCAGAACAGAGACTTGATTGTAGCCAGAGAAGCCATCAATCATGGATATTATAGATGCTCATGTTACCCTTTGCATTATATGTTCCATCTTTGGAAAAGGGTAGTTATCCTTTCGTGAGCTCCTGTTCAGGTTTCTGAAGTCTACACAGAGTCGGATCTCTCCATTCTTTTTCCTTACTGGCACCAAGTTGGCCACCCACTCTGAATATCTCAGTGGTACAATGATCTGAGCTTGAAGCAGATTCTTCACTTCCCTCTCCATGATAGGTAGCAACATAGAGTTGATCTGTCTCATCTTCTACCTAAATGGCTTCGCCTCCTATTTTAATGGGATTTTATGCTCGATGAAAGAGGTGTCATAGGTTTTGAGGTCTTCATAGGTCCAGGCAAAAACATCAGCAAATTCCTTCAAAAGTCCAATGTATTCAGACCTCTGCTCCTTTGTCAGACTTCTTGACAATTTGATAGGCTTGGGCTCATTCTCGGTCCCAATGTTGCACTGAATAGTACCAGTTTCATCCTCCAAGACCTCTCTCTTTAATGATACATCATTTCTATCAAAGAGCCTTTTCAAAGGAACTAGTCCCCTTGGAATATGATTGTTGGGCAGCTGCACAACGTTACACTCTGCAATCTTATTCAGAAAAGTACCCCCATCAAGATTTTCTTCAGAGACAGAGTCTTGGTCGATATGCATCTCTGAAAATTCTTTGACAGTCTCCAAGAACTTCTTGATTTCGAGATCATCCTCGAATACCTTCCAATGTTTGACATTGTCAGGTATGGAGGGCCTGTATTTCACTTCCACATCGTATCTAAATTTAGGTGGCAAGGGTACTTTGAAATTACTTGTTGATGCAGCCAAGTAATCTGCCACTATGTTCTCCTCTCTTGGGATGAAAGAAATGTTAAATGCTGAGAAGAAACTGTCAACTAGATCCCACACCTCATTTATGTAGCTTCTAAGTCAAGGATGCTTATCCTGATAAGCGTTTCTGATCTGTTGGACTACCAACTCTGCATCACCGAACACTGCTACCTCCTGAATTCTCATTTCCTTTGCGGCTCTTAACCCCAGAACAAGAGCTTCATACTCTGCCACATTGTTGGTAGCTTCAAATTCTAATTTGTATGACAGAGATATGATTTCCTGAGTGGGTGACACAAAAACCACCCCAGCAACAACGCCTTCCCTGGAAGAGGCTCCATCAAAGAACATTTTCCAGATGGGGGTGATGGAGGGAGGAAATTTAGGTGAAATGGTGGGTTGCTTTCTGATTTTAAGAGGGGGCTCAGGGGCATGGGTGATTTGTAGTAAACTGGAGCCTAAATCAGTGTCCAAGGCAAATATAGGATGATTGGTAGGGTTGGCTTCATCGCTGATTATATAGGCCAGTTGGGCTTCTCTGTATAGCCTTCTATGCTCTCCCCCAAACACTAGGATAGTAGCATATGTGAGGTCCATCTGCAAAGTTCCCCCCAGTCATTTTATCCAGGATCTTGATAACAACATACCGAACTTGGGGGGAACATCGGCCACTAAAATATCCATGACCACACTTTTCATGGGTAGCTGAAATAGGGTCATGACCAGGTCTTTGATAACTCCTAGACACTGAACTCTCCTGGAGTCAAAGGAATAGAGGTCATGATAGGCTCGGGTGACTTCTAGTCCTAGCTCTTCCATTACAGTTTTGGGCATGAGGTTGTGAGAAGCCCCCGAATCCATCAAGCAATTGTGCAATACCTTGTCATGTATGTTCAAGGAAGTGTAGAAGGGAGGGGATGAATCATTCCTGTCTTCTACCATAGGACCTAGGATAACTGCAGGATTTTCATCTTGTAAATTGATGGAGTCTGTGGGAAGGCATGGGGTCTCAGACTGTAAAATCTTAGAGAAACATTTTTTGAACCCTTCATGTTTAATCAATTCTGTCAGGGGCACAGGGATTCTGATTTTTTGAATTTCATGCTCGAAATTAAAAGAAGATGGGAGATTTGGGATTTATCTTATTTCAGGAACATGACTCTGGATAATGGGAGAGAGGGGTTGGGTCTTACTACCTCTGTGACTGTCTTCTGCTTCGTTGGAAGGTTTCTCTGTCCTGGTAGACTGCTCAGGAACGTCAGGTGCTTTAGTCTTCTTCTTTGACCTTAGATCATATCTGCCTGGGCTGCCACTAGCCTTGTCTCCCTTGGTTAGTTCATTCATTTGACCATGAGAGAATCCTCGTAGGTTTATTGAGTGAGATGAGGAAAAGGAGGAGTGTCTCCGAAGCAATGGATTTCAGGATCTATCTCATCTGTTTCCCCTTCTTCCCCCTCGGCCACAAAATTGTTTTGAAAAGGGGCCTGAATCTTCTGGTCTTCTCTGTCTCTTCCCTTCTCTCTGTGCATAGTCGGGGAAGCGATATTGTTTGGCCTCCTGAAACCTCCTCCCTTTTCGGAGTTTTGGGGGCCTTTTTATGCTTGCCTCCCTTCCACCCTCATTTTCTCCATCTCTGCAGACAGAGACTTCACCATCCTGGTCAGTTCGTCTACTTGAGGGTGGGGCACCGATGGGTCGGAAGTTGAGGCTTCCGACCTTTCCTTTATTCTTTCTGCATCGGCCTTACTCCTTAGTCTGTCAGCTGCTAATACATTAGATTCCACTTCTATGGCTGCATCTTGCATTTGAGCCAAGGAGGTGGCTCTTCTTTCTCTCAATAACACGCAGAAATCGGGGCCAAACGCACTAGCATAAGAAATTTTGGCAGAGGCTTCTGAAGGCTTTATCTCGGCAGGGATTTTATTATACATTTTATTGAATCTTTTGGAGAAGTCAGAGACAGACTCTCCATCCATCTTCTTCAAAGACTCGAACTCTGTCATGTAATACATGAAATCCTTCCTATCTCTCCACTGCCTCAGGAAAGCACTATCTAGAGCTTCAATCCCAACAATAGATCCTGGAGCCAATCCTCTAAACCACTTACTCACCTCGCCATCCAGACTCTGGACAAAGACTCTCATCCAGACATCTTCATTTTCAATATTGAGGTTGTCTGCATAACTGTAGAAAGCAGCCAGGTTCTCTTCAGCAGTTATGTCTCCTTCCCCAGTAAACTTGGGCATGTACTTCAAGTAATCTCCAGCAGGGAGGGGGTTCATAGGATGGGGTATAACTAAGGGAGTGTATCTAGCAGTGACTATGGTGTCCATTCTATTCAGAGGGGGATTAACACCAACCATAGGGATATTAGGTGGAGGAGAACTGGGAGGAGAAGGAGTTTGTGAAAGGGTTAGTGGGAATGAGTCCCGAAGTGGAGTGGGAAACAAGAGGGGATTTAAGGAGAAGGCTAATGAGCTCAAGTCAGCAGGTGCTTCTCTTTGTGCAAGAGTAGTAAATATAGGAGTGGGGAAATCTTCTGCGGTCCTGAGTCTGCACCAAGGCATAGTTTCATGGGAGAGGGGAGTGACAAGGTTTTGTCCCTTCGGTCCCAGACCAGGAGAGGAAAACTCAACAGGAACACTCCCAAAATTTATGAAATGGGAAACTCCAGAAACAAGTGTGTCAAGATACTGAGGAGGAGAAAAAGGAGTTCCCACAGAAGGATATGGTGGATTACCTTGTTCGGTGGTGGGCGCTTCTTCTTTAGAGACCTTCCCCTTTCTGAGCACCGCTTCTGGATCTGCTTCAGGCGTAGCTAGAGGCAACTGTGGATGAGATCACGTATTCCTGCCTCTGAAAGCCACAATTAATAGAGCAAGTTCTTCCCAGCGGAGTCGTCACAGTGAAGTCGTCAGGTGCACAGTAGCAATCTTGAGAATTTTGATATCTTATGCACCTTCAGAATCAATTAATCGTTGTCGTTCAATCCCGGGGAAAATATTCAACTTCATCCCTGGAAACGACGCCATAAATGTTAGCGTCAAAAGTCACTCCTAGATTTCTTGCAGGAGAAGAGCCCGACACCCATCAGTTTATGTCACGATAGTTTTAAAAGGATGATCAAATGGAGGTAAAGACTCAAGGAAGTATCATTCTAACTCAGGGACTAGGTCTAGCATGTATGGGACAAAGGAGGTCTTGATCTAACTTTAGCCAGTGGGTTGATTAAAAGATGAGCAGGTGGAAGGCTTGGTAAGGAAGGTGAACAAAAAACTTTGGGCAACAATATTTTAGCAGTTTATAGAAGAAAGACTCTGAGTACAAGATCCTCTTGGTTCAGGGTCTCAAGAAATTGAAAAAGGGACTTGACTGGATCCTCCAATTCCAAGTCACTCAGCGCTGGGAAAATCACAAGAACTGATCAGAGACAACGTAACTATTATAGTGATCCATTACAACATCATCCTATAACAGCTACAACTCGACTGGATCCTCCAATTCCGAGCTGTTCTAACACAATGTAAACAGAGACGTGAAAGAAACTGGCATCCATAAGGTAAGAAGTCTTAAAAGTTCATACATAACCAGAATAGCAGTGCTTCATTAAAACTTTACAACCGGGAGCTCTACTCAACCATCGATCCTTTACAAAATACAAAGACTGATTTTATATACTTAGAGAAAATTGCCTAACAGAGGCGTGCCCAGTCGCCCAAGGCTTGGTGTCTCTTCAGTCAAACTCGTACTGATATCTTTCTTTAAGTGCCATCTTAACTACACATGGCTCCTGTAAGGAGGGAAGATGAACCATTAAGTACTAGGCTAGCGTGTGCAGACTTATCTGTCAAGTTGAGGACTTCAGCATGGTGTTTTTGAGAAAATCAATACACAGGACTTCCTCAGGCAGATGGTTTGCCAGACCTTCCATCCCCTCACTTAATGAATGAAATGAGGTTTCAACCACCCGCTCTTGTCGTCATTAACTTCAGATGAGAAACAGTATGCAGATCAGATCCGATGGTGCTCGGAGACTGCGACGATCCTCTCTGTAACTAAACTCAGCGCTTCGGTCTTCTTTATGCATCTTCTCTCCTTTTCCAAGTGACCACGGACTGTGACCACGTGCCTATTCCCATGGAACTTTTTAGTGTTCGTGAATATGAAGGGGTTGATCCTTGCTAATCGAAATCGCGATGAGCGATATGTTGAGATGGCTCAATCTGGTGCCACACGTCCCTCAAATCTAATGGTCCTAAACTCACCTAACGTTGTTGTGGGCCCCAGGTCCTGAATGCTTTCGCTACTTCACGTATCGGGATATGATGGAGCTGTTTTTTGCTCTTTGAAACCGCGATGGGCGAAAAGGCGGGGAGCTTAATCGCGCGCCAGGTGTTCGCTTCAAATGGACGGCTGAGATTGCCCCCTGATACTATGGGCCCAATATTTAAAAGTTCTTTCCCTTTCACAATTAACGAGTTCGTGGGTCAAAGACTCTCGGCTCCCCTTTCTAAACTCTCGATCCCCGAGATGGCGATACGGGTCAGGCCCCCTTTCTAGTCGGCGCTCTCTGCATGTAACCGTCAGCTAGAGCCCAGGCACTAATGCCTCTTGCAACTCACGGCTTCATGAGCTGGAGTATCTAACTTTGGCATTCTCCCCTCGGGAAGTCCTGAGATGCGATGGTCAGCGAAGGTTGACCCCCTCTGGGCACCTTTTCACAACTTGCAATCTCTCGCAATTAAAAGACATGGTCCGCCCTCCGAACTTACGAACCCCGAGTTCGAGAAATAACTACTGCGCTTGAACTGTTTGCGATCAATGACCCTCGTAACTTCGCGAGTGCCTCCTGAAGGATTCCGACCGTTGACTTCCTTAAAACTTTAAACGCTATACTTGACGTGACTCGGTTAATATGCAATTACCCATCAATCGCTGCTCTGCTCTGTTGATGAATTCTTTCCGCAGAAGAATGAAGTGCCCGCTGCTTGATTTAAGCCCAAAATAGATTTCTCCTATGAGCTATGCCCAGCGCTCCTCGCGCCATTTGCAATCCTGAATACTCTTGTGCCCCTGACAAGAAATGTCACTAACACTTGGTTTGAGAAATAAAAATTCCTTGGTTTCTTTGACGTATCTAAAGTCTTAGAAAGAAGGATAGTTCTCCAAGTAATGACATTTCAAATTCACTCTGCATGTTTTTTGCAAATTTTTGGCTTAACCTATCATCATCACTACCAAAAAATATATCATCAACATAAACTTCAATTAATAAAATATTACCTTGACTTACCTTGATGTAGAGGTTGTTGTCTGCACTTCCTTTTCTGAACCCTGCCT
>JZKD02S1673226.1:938299-951861 GCA_000966675.3 Picea glauca
TTAATGGGAGAATTCCTAAAAGATGGACCAATAACCTCAAGCATCACACATAGTGAAAATAAATTATAAAAAATAAAAAACATTTCTTCACATCCATAATAGTTTCATATATTTCTGATCACATTCAAAAAATAATAGAATGGCACAATCACACAAGAGAACTTTGAAAGAGTATTGCTTATTAAGATCAAAAAGATAAATTGATAAGCTAATTTCAAATATCTTATACTCAAAAATCAAAGTTATAAAATACAGTCAAAACCAACTCCAAAATAGTTCTATGGGATTTCTAAAAATAATATGGTCTATTACAATATCATAAATTTAAAGGCATTTGTCCATAAATGGACTAGGATTGGGGCTCTCGTGGACCATGAAAAATACAAAAGAAGTATGAAGAAGAGAAAAGAGTTTGGAGCAGAGTGTGAGCAGAAAGATTTGGAAAGAAGACACCAAGGAGGTTATCAAAACTTGGTTATATTTTTCTAGTGAAAGAAGAAACAGATCTGTATGAATTCTGAGAAGGAAGAAAGTATGTGATCAGTATGGACTTACTATGATGGAATCTCTGTTTTTTATTTTCTTGTTGATGTGCCTTTTGTATCCTTGTTGGTTGCATTTGTGTTAACGATATTAACTGTTGTTGAGTTGTGAAAAAGGTACAAATATCCTCCTTATTTCCATGGTTCGTGATGAAATCTTGATTGATTTTTCTGTTAATTAGGAATAATTAGGATAGAAAATGATTAAAATATCTTCTAGAAATATTATTGAGTAATGTTAGATAAATTCTAATATTCGGTTGGAATTGTTGATTTTAGCACAGGAATGGATCAATATTGTCAAACCCAATATAGTTAAGGATATTTTGAAGATACGAAGACTGTTGAAGGTTGAAGACATGAGGCGCAAAGCAGTTTGGAGGAAGATTGATTCCATATTTTGTAAAATTTATAAATTGTAAAAGCAATCCTGAGGATCTATCGATCCTCAGGAATTCTTAATTTACCCATATCATTGTAATATATAGAGGGTAATGAAGGAGAGAAAGGAATCAAAGAATTATTTCAAAATAGTCAGAACTTGGAATTTCTCTACGCAAGTAGTTTTTGTAGATATTGTACCAGTTATGGAATTAATAGAAGTTTTGAGCATTTTCATCATTTTTACATATTGAGTTTCTAGCAGCAGTGCTTCTGAGGACCAAGGGTCCAGTCTGAAGGAGTTACTATCTCAATATGTAATTGTATCAATTTTATTTATGTTCTGTGAATTAAATCTCTTTTGAAATAGTTAAGATAAATTCATGAGTGTGTTAATGATTTTATGATGTTTGCTTACAAAAGACAGGCGTTTCAATTCAATGTTATCGATTGTTGTTCCGGTTTCCATTGCTATAGTTTACTTCTTGACAGTTCCACTCATTATCATACGCGTTGTTCCTTTCGCTTAAATTAGAATTTATTGCTCCTTTTTCTTAAATTAGCATTTGTTGTTCCTTTCGCTTAAATTAGTAATTGTTGTTCCTTTCAGTCGAATTAGTATTTGTTGTTTGTTTCGGTTATATTACATTTGCTATTCCTTTCGGTTAGATTACAATTAGTGTTCCTTTCAATTAAGTATATTCGATGTTCCTTTTCATAGATATATTAATTCGCTACTTCTTTTCAACAAGTTAAATAATCGCCGATAGATCAGTTTATCAAGCTTTTCATAAATTCAATTACTGTCTCTTAATTAGATCAATTCAACAATTCAATTAATGCCTTTAAATTCACCGCATGTTGTAGATTAGATTTCAATTATGTTAAGATCTTAGTTTCATAGTTTTAATGAATGTGTGAGGAAATTGATTGTTTATAAATTCATATTTTCTTTAACTACATGATTTTAGCCTCTACAGCTATCTGCATAGACTTTGTTGATATTCTTGAGATAAAAAGGCGAATTCTCGAGTTGATAAATTAATGTTAACTAAAGTTGTTTTTAGGACATCTTTAGAGCCCAACATTTTGGCACCGTTTCTGGGGAGAGTATCAAAGGTAGCATGGGTTGTGTCTCTAGAGGATGAGGTATTGAAGATAGAAGGTAAGAACCTACGCAAGAAATAAGTAAAATTCTTATGCCAACGCCTACCTCTAGTTGATATATAGAGGTTATATAGGTGTTTAGAATTTTTTTTGAAGTGTGTATGACTAAGAAGAAAGAACCTGAAAAACCAAAACCCCCACCAAAAATTACAAAATCCCAAGGCTCGGTGCTCCCTGGAAGAAGCACTTTCATAGACGACATCATCTGAAAAGTTGAATCGCAAGCTTCAGTTGGACCCAGGAGAGGTTCTACCCGAATCCCTTAGGAAACAGTTTCACCAACTACAACCCATGATGAGGTTAATAGCAGAACTGAAGCGACTGAAAAAAGTTTTCAAGATACAGATCTTCATCCTCTCAGCCCTTTAGATGAGGGAAACTCTTGTACTCTGGAGGAAGGAGAAGGGGAAACCAACGGGGTTATTAAGGAAAACCCATCACTACCACCTAATCTTGGATCTCCTGTGATAGGAGAGGGAATACCTGAAATCCTAGATAGAGGTAGTGCAATCAAATTCCCTAGGGGATCCAATAATCAATCTCCCCGAATAGAACACCTAGGCCAAGAAATTCCTGAAAATTATTGTCATATCTTTGACCAAATGGTGCAACCAAATCAACCATGAGCCCAGACTTCCACTTTGGAATATCCGATAGTTGATCCAGTTTCCAATGCCCCCATGCAAGCCATCCCCTTACATAATCTGCCAACCTTTCATGGATTAATTTCAGAGGACCTGGATGCATTCTTATTCGAATTTGATGTCATATGTAAGGGTTATGACTACACCTTTGAACCCCAAAAACTAAAGTTATTCCCTTCCAATTTTAAAGGATCGTCTTTGTGCTAGTTTATGGGATTGGGAGGAAGAACCATAAACTCATGGGATGAAATGAAACAAGCCTTCTTGACAAAATATTAGGATTATTGTAGAACTAGGGACCTAAAAGATGAAATCTTTCAAATGACTGCAAAGGAAAATGAGACATTAGAAGAATATGTTGAAAGGTTCCAATACAATTTGCAAAGACCTCCTTATTGTACATTACCAGGTGAGGTACTCAAATCCACTCTGATAAAAGAAATGAAAGATGAATGGGTAGAAACATTGAATTTAATGGGGAAGGGTGATATTTATCAAGAAAATTATAATAACATTGTTCAATTGTGCATCATATTCTCACAAGGAAGTACACAGACCAGATCAGGGATGTGGGCTCCCCTCACCAAAAATAGAAACATTACTAGCGAGGGTGTTACTCGAGCAGAAGTCGGTAATATTTTAGAAAATTTCAAAACTGACATTCTGAGCACTCTGAATACACAATTGGATGTTTTGTAGGCTAAGAATAAATAGGAAGATGTAGAATAGTCCTTGGCCATATTTTTCCACCGATGCAGAAAGAAACATGGTCCAAGGGAATGTCCATTGGATGCAGTTCGAGTGTGTGTTATCTGTGTTAAATACCACACAAAAAATCAATGCCCATCACTCCCAGGATTAAAAGTTGTCTTCAAAGAGGTAGAAGAGGAAACAAAATTGTTATATCTGATGGCCTAGCATCGCCAATGGTAGGATCGTCCCCCAGGTACACTACAAGACCCTTCCTCTTTCTTTTCTAGGCAGTATAATCAGCAGCAAAATTTTGGAAACACATGGTATGGTCAACCATTTGCTAACCCCACCTGGCAGCCCCAACAATATCCAGCTGCAAATACAACTTGGCTAAATCAACCAACTGCAAACCTCCCTTGGCCAAATCAACCAGCTGCAAATCCTACCTAGCCTAGCTCACAATACCCTACCTCATCTTGGCAGAATCCAAACAACAACCCCTATCCTTCATAGTGGCCCAACACAACTACCCAAAAATCCAATTGGAACCAAAATTGGAACCGCCCCATGGGAATGACAAATCAAACCATGGGGATGGCCCCTCAAACTCAACCCACTTTGCAAGCTCCACTCCAAATACCCCAGAATCCTCAACCCCAATTGCACCCTCAATTACCATCTCAACCCCACCAAAATCCCAATAATAGACCAACCCAGCTTGTGCATATTATTGAGAATGTGGATGGGGAAATCAACTCCGTAGGGTGCAATGAACTCCGGCTGAGTTTAGGGTGCATAATTTCTCCTAAAGAGAGTAACATTCACCAAGATTAGGAGAATGAAAATAATGTACAACCAGTAATAACATCGTCAACTGTGGTCATAACGTAAGAAAAAAAGAAGGAGGGAAACATTGTCGAGCAACATAATCCCGATGAGGATGTAACCCCTCCTCCCCATTCCCTAAAAGACTAATGATAGAAAAACCATCCATGTATCCTAACTTTGACATCATAGGGGAACTAAGGAATTTATATGTTAAGATCCCACTCCTGCAGGCTCTACAAGACATCCCAATTTATGCAAAGACAATTAAGGAATTATGTGGGAAGAAGCCTGTCAGGAAAGTTAAAAATTCATCATCAATTATTCAAGTGGTAAGTGCCTTGTCTATTCTCATCCTAGGAAGACAGGATCCAGTCAAATAGGTAGACCCAGGGAATCCCATAGTAGCAATTCAGATAGAGGGTTGTTCTTTTCCAAATACACTAGTGGATTTGGGGGTAGCCATTAATATTTTGAGCATCGAAACTTGCAACATCCTGGGTTTCACTTCCTTCAAACCTCTCCAATTATGTTACAATTGGTTGATCAATCAGTGATCAAACCAGTTGGTACATTACAGGATAGAGCAATTTCAGTCGACTCTTAGGAATATCCAATTGATTTCCTTATTATCAACCCAAGAAGTGGACTCAATGGACATCCATTAATACTAGGGAGACCATGGACCGGAACAAAAGATTCATCCATAGGATGACGCACGAGGAACATGACCATTGATAGAGGAGGTGCCACAAAGAATATCATCTTGTATCCTCCAGCTAAACCAAGCTCGTCCATTATGCATCAGCAGTTTCCACCACCTAGATATCCAAAAAAAAGATCTATGATCCCCTCTCACACTGGAATAAGCTCTAGGACTCAAGAACCAACTATAAGACGATGTGATCAGCAACTTCATTGACAACCCATCTATTGTAAGTAACCTGGCATGCCAAATGCTAAAGGATGTGTTAGATAATGAGACATAGGGAGATCTGCTAGAAGAATTGATGGAACACCAGATCCCCACTACCATTTTTCATAACAACAAACCAATTGAGATTTCACCAAGGAGGGTTCTAAATATTAATGCTAATCTAACTGAGTAACAACAACACAAATTGATTCATATCCTTTCTAAGTATCACCAGGATTTTTCCTGGGAGTATTTTGACATGAAGGGCATTGATCCAAAACTCTGCACACATCATATTTATATTGAGAAATATGCTTGACCCATCCGATAGCCCCAAAGAAGATTGAATCCTCAACTCAGGGACATTGTTAAAGAAGAATTATAGAAACTGCTGGATGTAGATTTTATATATCCTATTTCGGGCAGTCAATGGGTTTCCCCACTAGTGATCATTCCTAAGAAGAATGGGAAATGGAAAATCTGTGTAGACTATAGAGAACTCAACAAGGCTACCCAGAAGGACCACTTCCCCCTACCTTTTATTGATCAGGTCCTTGATACTTTAGTGGGGAAGTAGTTTTTCTCCTTCCTAGATGGTTTCAGTGGTTATAATCAGATTCAGATTGCCTCAAAAGATCAAGATAAAACTACATTCACATGTCCTTGGGGTACCTTTGCATACATAGTATTTCCCTTTGGATTATGTAATGCTCCAACCACATTCTAGAGGGCCATTCTGAGCATGTTTTCTGATCTGATTAATGAAGGGCTTGAAGTTTACATGGATGATTTCACCCCTTATGGCAATGATTCTGATCAAGCTCTAAGCAATCCAGAGAAGGTACTGGAATGATGCATTTATACCATATTATGTTTGAGTCATGAAAAATGTCATATGATGATGAATGAAGGTGTGGTATTAGGGAATTATATTTCTGTAGATGGAATCAGGGTAGACCCAACACAAATTTAGGTAATCCTTAAACTTCCTACACCATGTACACAAATTGAGGTACGTAGTTCCATTGGCTCTTCAGGATACTATCATAGATTCATGGAAAATTTTGCAAATACCACTGCACCTTTAAATGCTTTAACTGGTAATGCATAATTTCAATGGTCCGATAAGTGTACTGTGGCATTCGCAGGACTTAAAAAGATGATTTAAACAACACAGGTGCTGAGAGGACCGAACTAGGAAATACCATTCCACGTCTCTATAGATGCATCATATATCTCCATAGGTGTTGTCCTTGAACAGGAAGAAGACAAGAAACCTTATGCTATCTATTTTATTAGCAAAAATATTACTCCCACTGAATTAAATTATACAGTAATAGAAAAAGAATTTTTAGTCGTTATACATGCTATTAATAAATTTCGTCACTATATAACAAGCTATCCAGTTATTTTGTATATTGATCATTTTGTTATTAGATATTTAGCTAATAAACCTATTATTAATGGATGGGTTACTCGGTGGTTATTACTATTGCAGGAATTCGACATCACCATCAAGGATCGACTCGGAAGAGAGAATATTGTTGCAAACTTCCTGTCTCACGTACCCAAAGAAGATGATTCTTTGATATTTGAATACCAATTTCCAGACGAACACCTTTTCACAGTCACTATTAAAATGCCATGGTATGCTCATATGGCTAATTATCTGGCAACTGGGAAACTACCAGCACACCTATCACCTAGAGAAAGGAAATTAATTGTCCAGCGCAGTGCATGATTCACTTGGAATGGTGGATATCTATTCCACACATGGGATGACCTCCAGATTCGAAGATGTGTGAGAGAGGATGAAATTTATGATAGTTTAAAGGTAGGTCATGATGAGCCTTGTGGAAAACATTTTGTAGAACGCAGAACTGGGCACAAGATCTTACAGATGGGCTACTATTGGCCCTCAATATTTAAGGATGCAAAGAAATATTTCCAGGCCTGTGATAGATGTCAAAGAATGGGACAACCTATCCAATATGATGAAATGCCACTACAAGAACAAATAGTCGTTGAACCCTTTGAAAGACGGGCATTGGATTTTGTTGGCCCCTTTAATCCAAAATCAAACTAGAAGGCCTATATACTAGTCGCAATAGACTACATGACCAAATGGGTAGAGGCAAAATCCTTATCAAATGCAATAGAGGAGGTAGTCATTAAGTTTATTTTTAAATTATTTGTATGTTATGGATTACCCAGGGAAGTAATCATCGATGGAGGGTCACAATTTATAGCCCATAGAATCACGGCCATTCTGAACAATTATCATATTAAACACAGAGTTACTTCCCCATACTACCCACAGGAAAATGGGCAAGTAGAAAGTACAAATAAAGTCTTGGAGGAAATTTTGACAAAAATAATCTCAACAAACCGTTAGAATTGGGCAACTGAGCTTCCAAATACCTTATGGGCTTATCGTACAACGTGGCATAACACCACTGGATACTCTCCTTATCATTTAGTCTATGGTAAAGAACCTATATTTCCAATCAAGTTTGAGATCAAGACTCTAAGGATGGCCCACGAGATTGGACTGGATCTTACAGAGGCACATAAACAATGCCTACAACAACTCAATGAGTTGGATGAAGCACGATTGTCTTCCCTAGAGTGGATAGTTGTTATTTAGCAAGATAGAGCTAATTGGCATGATAAACATATCAAGAAGAAATCATTCCAAAAAGGTGATTGGGAACTTCTTTATGATTCCAGATTTCAGGACTTTCCTGGAAAATTATAGACAAGGTGTCTCAGACCGTATGAAATTTATGAAGTCCATGATAATGGCACTATCACTTTAATCACCATCGACGGATCTGGTTCTCCCTTTTTGGTAAATGGACATTGGTTATGACTCTACCATCAGCCTCTTTCAAAAGAATCCTTCTTCCAAGAAGTAAGTAAGGACCCTATTGTTCAGATTTTAGCTGGCTGGGAAGGTAACCCAACAGCCTCAACTTTATAAATGATGATTTTTATCAGTACTGTACATATTTTATATAGCTTTCTTTACATATTTGATTGAGTTTTTTTAGTCTTTATTTTTTAAGGAAAGTCACACGAGGAAATAAAAACTACAAAAGATGATTGTAATGAATATAATTAGCACTCTTTTATGTTCCTTTCTCCTATCTCACTTTGCAAAAATCCAGTAAATATAAACCATGTTCTCATAAGACAATGAACATGTTTGCATGATACTAATAAACCATCCAATACTTTGATTTTTGAATAAACTTACCCATAGAAATTGAATGAATTTAATTAATGACTAATCAATTATAGATTCACTAAAGAAAAAATGTATGTGGGTGTTTTTCAATCATTTAATTAGATGGGTAAAAATTTGAACATCATCGTTGTTGTTCATGTAAAACGATACGATTTATGTTCCTTTGAAAAATCAATTGTTGCCACCTTCACTCGATTGTTGTTCCCTTCATAGGTAATATCATCCATTCAAAATAACAATTGTCATTCCTTCTGTCACACTGTTGTTCCCTTTATAGCCCCTGTTTTTCCTTTTTTGGATAACGTTGTTCATTTGAAAAGAAACAACTGTTGTTCCTTCTATGTTTTTACTATCGTTCCTTTTTCTAAAAAATCATGATTCTTTGTGAACAAATCATTCCATTATGTCAGTCACTCCTTTGGAGATGACCTTCACTAATACATTTTCATCAACACTAGTTCTGATTTATCCTTTTGTGTGGATCATTTAACATACCTTAGAAAACTATTTTTGGATTAAATTTTTTGAATTATCTTAAATTTTGTTCACAATTCATTAACCACCATAATTCGTTTATTTCCCCTATATATCTACATATACTTGAAAGATAATTGATTTCATATCATAATAAGGAATATCAAACACAGTCTTACTTGACATTCTTACATTTCTTACACCATCCCTCACTCTTAAGGAGTAGATGAGCCTCCCTTGATAGAGCCCTAAAAAATAAAAAAATAAAAAAATAAAAACAAAATAAAGTTTTCAATAAAGTAATAAACTTCTCCCACAAAGGATAGGGGGTCTCAGCACGAGCCAACCTACCATGATCATCAGATAATAACATAAGTGACATTCCCACTATGGCTACCACACCAGGGTAATGACCTTTGGCATTTTTCCCATCAAAGGACAAGAGGTCTCATCATGAGCCGACTTGTTCACTTAGGTTACAATCTAGTGAGTGGAATTATCATCATCTGGCTACCAAACCAGGATAATTGTATTCTTGGCAAAAGACAATTCAAACTCTTTATTAAGGATATAGGCTCATCTACAAGTTAAACGAAAACCCTATCGAGGCTATCGACGTCTGTTGGTAGCAGTGGCTCTGCCTGTGGTATCGAATTTTTCCTTAAACATGCCAATTTTTTATGTGTTCTTAGATATCCTTTTCTAACCAATGAGGCTATCATTCTGACTATATCCAAAAAACAAGGGAAAGTAACAACATTATATGTGGAATATTTTTAAAAAACGTGAACAAATTTAAATTCATTCGGAATCTTTTTCCCAAAACAGTTTTGACATAAGTATGTTCCCACACAAAATGATGATTTTTCATAATTATTACTAAATTTATTTTTGAAAAGTCATTAATGATTGTCTTTCCAGCAGCAGCGGCGGCATAAAATTCACCGCACTGGAACTATCCGCCATTATTATCCTTGTACTTTTGATGGTCGAGGTCGACCTTTCCATTTATGGGGGGGAGATACTCGACACATTTATCAATAGATTACAATGAGTGCAGCAAATGAGGACAAATTCACATTTTTTATATACACAGTGTTGTTCTATATTTTCTATTTCCATTGTTTCAAAATATGGTTGAGTTAAGTTGCAGCAAGGAATGATTTCCATCCTCACTTGCTCACAGAAAATATGGGTGGCCAAAGTGTGCACCAGGAACCAACATTACTACAGGTGATTGATCAGGCAAGAGAAATCTTACACCGATTGGGATGGACATAGTACTTCAACTAGTTGCAAGGATATGACATGAAAATCACACTCGAATTCTTCCAGAAGTTGCAGGGAGGGGTCTCCATGGTTCGAGATATACGAATTCCAGTCATAGAGGAAATCATAGCATAGGTTACAGGTCTCCCTAATACAGGCATACAATGTACTGGAAAATATACAATGCTCAAAGAAGTTGTAGAATCTTTTGCAGATCCTGTAGAGGAACTTGAAAAAAAGGGAAATGGACTTAACCCTAGCGCTCTCAGCGAGCCATAGAAAGAACTAGCAGGTGTAATACATAGGCATATCACCTACGACGAAAGGTACGATGTGATCCACCCACACCACCTCAAATTGTTAGCAGCTCTCAAACAATGGTTAGTAATCAATTTCCTCAATGGACTCTCAATTTCACGGTCTGAATCAATATAGAAAAAAATTTATTGTGAAAAATGGTGAGATGACCTGTAAATAACATACCTTAGAAAGCATCATCAAAAGAATTTACCCTCCCTTGAATTTCAGCCTTCTTTACTTCACCTTCCCTCTGAAATTTGGCTTAGATATCCTTTGGTTACCTCAATCACCTATACATATTCAATATGCTCAAGTGTGATTAAAATGAGAGAGCCTTGCCTCTTATTTATACTTTCATGTAGCTTCCTCAAGCGGTTACCTTTTAACCATCTTAACCCACTTTCCTTATTTTAGGGTTAACCAACTTCTAACCACTTGTCCACTTAGTAATTTCTCTATTAACTTTATTATTTAAATAATTTATTTTGTATTCACTTCGAATTATAGTATACTCATCACTTCAATTTATTATTTACCTTCTAAAATCTCTTAAACCACTTTGACTACTTTGACCTTTTGGGGCTTCTAGATGACTCATGAGGGTTCTTCCAACTTCACATGGCCATAAATCTCTAACCGTGAGGAGTTATGTGACATCCCACATACCACCAGAAATGGAATGACATGTACTATCCATATAGAATAGTATTACCTAAAAATATATCAAAACTCATACCATTATCCATCAAACAAACTTGGGTCCATTACCCAAACCTGGGTACTACCAGAATTCACTACCATACTTTCTCCAAGGGTTGACATCAATCTAAATTATTACTCTCAAATGGTTGACATCAATGAAAACCAACAATCCATACCAATTTTCCATCAACCTAAGTGAGACGAACACAGTTCTCTCACACAAGAATTATCCAAAATACTTGGAATATAACATAATAATCCATGTAGGAATAACGTATAAAATATGAATAGATAAGATGATTAAAAATGAGAATGAGGGCTTGATTATATACCCACGCAGGGGTGCCTTAACCAATATTTGTGTCCTTTGAGACATGTCCTTTCATTATTAATAATTATTATTTGTTAATTATCATTTAATTATTATGTTATTAATATCTATTTTATATGTATATTTATGTTCATAACATTGCCTTCCCCTTAAAAATGATTTTTCCTCAAAGAATACTTTATGGAAGACTTGTCTCTTGTTCTGGCTTGTAATTATTGTCTCTTGATTATTCATTCTTGAGTTAGTGATCATTGACGACCTGATACGATGGGATCTTCTAATCACTGAGCAAAACTGTCGAATTGTAAACGAGTTTGCCCACCCTAATTTGATCTTCTGCAGAACTGTTTTTTTATAGGGTTCTTGGAAAGAACTTGATACATTTCTACTCCCCTGATAGCTTCTATTTTTACCCACACTTGTAGTGGAAGTAATATTATTCAACATAGCGGTTATTTGTTTCTATTGATACATTGATTGGTTGAAGTATTGATTTTTGTGATTAGGATGTCGATAAGGCATCCTAACAACTTGATATTTACATCGTATACTTGTAACTTTTTCTTGATTAACTTTTGGAATTGAGTTTTCTTCATACCCCTAGATTGTTTCTACTTTGACATTTGAAGACCTCTTTACATCAGTTGGATTTGCTTCTTTTTTAGTTGTAAGGTTGATTGGTTCTGTCATCATTTCCTTATCGACTAATGATGTTTTGAGATCTAGTTTTTCTTGTAAATTCTTCTTATCATGCTTCAACTTTTTAATTTGTGTTAGTAAATTTTGATTATGAACCCGTAGGTGTGAAAGTTCTTCTTCATCTTCTGATTTTCCAACTTTATTTATAATATTTTGATTCTTGGGCTTTTCATCTTTCATCTTTTTAATTTGTTCAAGCAAATTTTGATTAAGGTTCTTCAAACGAGAAGCTTCTTCATCCTTCCCTGATAATTTTTTCCCGAGATCTTGATTCTCTTGCTCCAACTCTTGGACACGTTGTTTTGTATCCCTTGACTTCTTAATTTGAGTAAGTAGTTTTTCACTATGATTTTTTAAGCGAGATATTTCTTGGTTTTTATCAGCAATAACTCCATCATATTATTTTTGCATCTTTGATATCGAGTTCTGATTATCTAGAAGGATCACCTTCGAGATATCTTTAAACTATTTTGATGAAGGTGTTATCGATTTTGACCTCATAGTAATGTCTTGAAGAGTCATCATCTTCTTTTTATAGGGAAAAGTCACAAACTTTATTTCCATGTTTAAAACGAAGGTACCTAGTTTTGTTAACCAGTGTAACCCGAGAATGTTGTCAATCTTTTCTTGAAACACAGTCGTAACATTGAATTGAGATATATATTCATAATCATCAATTGTTACTTGCAAGTCTTTAATTTCATATTGTCTCTTGCAAAAAATATTTGTCTTTTCACTTATTGTTGTAGGAAAATCTCCCTGCAGGCAGGTAGATCACCTCTAAGGCTTGACCTTAACCCTAGACAGAAAAATGCTTAACGTGGACACTGACTTCCTTTCAAATCTATCTAAGCCTAATGCATGAGAAGGGAAAATAACAGAAGTACCTTTTAATCGACGTTTGTCCCTGCACGCTCCGAGTTACGCTCCAATTCTTTTTCTCCTTGCTGAGGTCTATGGACAAAACAAGGTAAAAATACTTCCTACTCTATTGACATTATCTTGAAAACAGATCTATCAATAAATGATAAGTTCATGTGGTATCAGACACAAACTAGAAAGAAACAGGCCAAGCGTGTCATATTAATGAGAATTACAACAACAGTACTTACAATCGTAGATGCGAATGCGACAGCTTCGTCAAGTCCTCTTCGTCCAACCCTTGCCTGAAAGATCCATAGCCTAGATAATAGCAGCTTCACTGATCATTTCTCTTTGGCTGACTGGCAGTTTCCTCCAAGATCATAAGTTTCTTATATTCAGTTCTTCCCCCTTTCCACCATCATAGAGCCTGTTTATATAGGTTGGGAAAGGCCTAACCTCTTGAGTTATGTTTAGAACCAGTTAGGAACCATCTCCTTGGATCAGG
>JZKD02S1673226.1:980563-994523 GCA_000966675.3 Picea glauca
CATCAAACTTTACTTTAGTCTCACATGACTAATTTTGGATTAGTCAAAAACCCTAACTTGCAATAATCATAACTATGTACTTGTAATGAATGAAGATCTGAAAATGGTACACAATATTCTTCAGTGTCGTTTATGCAATTCCACCATATTTCACTACTTGTAACCTCTCAGAAAAGGATTTATAGCAAAAATGGCATACCTTGTTGAATTTTGGCTTATTCTAGAGAGAGGACTTGTAGAGTGTGCCCCACACGGAATATTTGTTGTAGGGATCTAAAAATTGTACACAGAATACTACAGACTGTACTATAACCAACACATTTGGTATTACTAAATTTGGATCTGTTATTAATAAGTTATGGCATTTTTACCCAAAACACTTGTTTCAGACTAGTTTCAGGACTAGCCACAAACCCTATTTTACATGGAGTGTAACTCCAAAACTTCAATGAACCACAAGCTGAAATTTTTATCATAGCTACTTGGATATGTTTCCTCAATGGCCTCTCAATTTCACAGTCGGAATCATTCTAGAAATATTTTTATTGTGAAAATGGTGATATGACCGTTAAATAACATACCTTAGAAAGCATCATCAAAAGAATTGATCCTCCCTTGAATTTCGGCCTTCTTTACTTCACCTTCCCTCTGAAATTCAGCTTAGATATCCTTTGGTTACCTCAGTCACCTGTAGATATTCAATATTCTCAAGTGTGATTAAAATGAGAGAGACTTGCCTCTTATTTATACGTTCATGTATCTTCCTCAAGGGGTTACCTTTTAACCATCTTAACCCACTTTCCTTATTTTAGGGTTAACCAACTTCTAACCACTTGTCCACTTAGTAATTTATCCATTAAATTTATTATTTAAATAATTTATTTTGTATTCACTTTGACTTATAGTATACTCATCACTTCAATTTCTTATTTACCTTCTAAAATCTCTTAAACCACTTTGACCACTTTGACCTTTTGGGGCTTCTAGATGACTCATGAGGGCTCTTCCAACTTCACATGGCCATAACTCTCTAACCATGAGGATTTATGTGATGTTACACATACCACTGGAAATGGAATGACATGTACTATACATATAGACTAGTCTTACCTACAAATATATCAAAACTCATACCATTATCCATGAAACAAACTTGGGTCCATTACCCAAACCTGGGTGCTACCGAAATTTGCTATCAGAATTTCTCCAAGGGTTGAGATCAATCACTAAGGGTTGACATCAATCTACAATATCACTCTCCAATGGGTGAAATCAATGAAAACAAAAAATCCATACCAACTGTCCATCAACCTAAGCCAACTATCTGACATTCTCTGAATACTTCCTCCAATATGGACCATAGAAATAGGGGTGGCTATGATCTGTATTTTATGAGTAGAAAAAAATGAATACAGATATATATTATGAACACAGAGATTCAATGAAAATAATAGAGACACAGTAAAACTTGGATTCTATTAATAAAGAAATATGTTGAAACTATAAAATGCATACTAAAACAAGCTTGCTAGAATGGTAGTGACTTATCTCTGAGGAGAGATGTGACGGCTGCGCTCATTTACAAGAAGATGAGTACCATGAGGCTCTGAAATCATTTTTACAATAAACATGAATGGAAAAAACCTATACATCCAAAAACCTAACCCTAGGAGATGAAGTGCCAAGAGTCATGTGGACCCTTTTGGGGTAAGTTGGTACAATAACTTCTGAGGGTCATAACTTTTGCATACGATCTCCATTTTAAGAGAACGATAGCCCGTTGGAAAGGTTTATATAAGTACTATACATTATGCCATAAAAATATGAATTTATATATATTTTGACTGTGGTGATACCTAAAAACATTGTATAGGCCTCAAAACGACCCCAAAAATTCAAGACCTAAAAACTAGGAAAAAACTGCCAAACTGAAAAATTGCCATGATGAGCTAGCTAGAATAGATGGATGGTCACCGATATCCACCTAGATCAATACTCCTCCCTTAGGAAGAAATGGTCTCCATTTCATTCAGTTCCCCATCAAATGAGGAGATTTCTGCTGAATTTGGCCCAGAGTGAGCCACTTGCCTTGGTGCAAGAGCTGCCCTACTTTGACAACCCGATAAATATGGATCCTCTGCTGGTGAGTTCCCTTGACATATTTTTCCACAATATGATCAGTGGATTCCTATTCCATTTCGTCAAGGTTGAGATATTTTGTTGTCAATTTTTCTAATATCTATGAGGTGTCCAATAATGGTGGAAAATATGGTCGAAGGAGATCCACATCGAACACTGGGTGCAAGCCAAGGAAGGGGGGAATGTTGAGATCAAAATCATTGTCACCCACAACCTTGGTGATGGTGTAAGGTCCAAAATGGAGTGGAAAAAGCTTTTGATGGGGACCTGTAAGACATTATTTATACAAGTGCAACCAAACTTTGTCTCCCACCTGAAACTTGTGTGACACTCGATGTTGATCACGACACTGCTTTTACTTAGGATTGGAATTCTGTAAAATATCTTGAACCTATTAGCAGATTTGATGGATCCACTCAATGAACCAGGTGGCTTTTTCAACTTCAGTTTGAGCATGGGATGAGTATTTTTGGGTGGCCTAAAGGGGTAGTACAACATTCATGGGACCCAATGGTTGAAATCCTAGCCCCACTTGAAAGGGGTTGTTGTTGTTTGAGATATGTATGGATCTATTGTAGCTGTGATGAACATAGGGAAGAATCTCATCCCATGGTTGGGGATGCTTGGAATTGTACATGTGTAGGATATGCATGATCACCTGGTTGACGACCTCATTTTGGCCATCTGTTTGGGGGTGGAAGGCAGTGGATTTGGTGAGATTGGTGTCCAGTAGTGACCAGAGGCTGAAACAAAATGTGTTGAGGAACTGAATGTATCGATATGAGATAATGGTTTGTGGTATCCCAAAATGTACCTACAATTTTTCAAAGTAGATCTTGGTAGTGGCCTCTGCTATAATGATCTTCTTGCAGGCGGCCATAATCACCATCTTGGAAAAGAGATCAACAACCACAAAAACACAATCATTCTCTCGCTTGGTGGACGGAAGGCCCAACATGTAGTCCATTGAGATGGATTCCCACGACCTATCAGGAGTAGGCATAGGGGTGTACATGCCTTGTTTCTTAGTGGTCAGTTTGGAAATAACATAGGTAGTGCATGACTTGATATACTTGTTGACATCCTATCGAAGTTTCAACCAATAGAAATGTTGTTGAAACACTGCCACTGTATTTTCTACATCAAAGTGTCCTACAACCCGAATGTAGTGGGATTCCCAAATCATATTTGATCACTTGCTTGATGGAACACATAGATGGCCTAGATGACGTAAAAAACCATCCTGAAGATGGAAATTAGTGGCAACTGTGTTTTTTCCCAACATCTGGTAGGTGGTGGCGAAGTCAAGATCTTTCTCATAGAGTTGGGGCCATACGAAGGTATTGTGGCTACAAGAGTATAACACTGTGGTGAGTTTCGTGACTAGAGTTCGACCGAGGCAATCAACAAAATGATTGGTACTTCTTGTCTTATAATTAATGTTGAGGTGGAATTGTTTCAAGTATGTGGACCACTTCTGATGGTGGTCATTCTGAAATTTTCTTTGTGTCTACATGAAATGCAACGACTTATGATCAGTGTGGATGATTGTCTACTTCCCGATAATGTAATGCCTCCACTGATGACAGGATTTCACAATGGAGTACATTTGTTTGTTGTAAGTAGGGTAATTATGGATGACATATGTTAGTGTCTCACTATGATAGGACACACGGTGGTTGTGTTGAGTGAGAACTACACCCACAACATAGTCTGAGGCATCTGTCTCAATCTCAAAGGGTTGTTGCAGGTTGAGTAATGAAAGCACTGAGGATAAGCACAAGCACTACTTCAAATCATCGAATGCTTTATATAGGGATAGTCCCCACACAAAATTTTCCTTACCACCACCCCTAGTTACTTGGCTGAGGGCCCATGCAATATGGGATAATCCCAACATAAAATTGTGATAGAAATTGGAAAAGACTAAGAATCTTTGAAGCTCAATGAGCGTGGTTGGAGCTAGCCAATAATGGATGACCTGGATCTTAGTTAGATCCACATGCACACCATGCTTATCAACAATCTAGCCTAGGTACTAGACCCTATCCATGCCGAAGGAGAATTATTCCAAGTTGGCATATAGCTTGTGCTGCCGCAAAGTGTGAAAAAAATGTTGAATATGTTGCAAGTGTTCTACCCAAGTCTTGTTCTAGATGAGGATGCCATCTAGATACACCACTACAAAATAATTGGTGAAAGGTTGCAAGATATTGTCCATCATCCTCATGAAATTTTTTGGTGCATTTTCAAACAAAATGGCATGACCAACCATTCAAAAAGACCTTCTTTTGACTTAAAGGAAATATTCCATACATATGTCTACTCTATTGGGACCTGATGGTAGCCATAAATTAGATCAATCTTATTGAATTATTTGGCCCCCTTGAGTTGATCAAGGAGATCATCGATTCAGGGAATTGGGTATCGGTTCCTGACTGTTATTTTATTCAGAGGTAGAAAATTAATGCAAAGTTTCTAGGTCTCATCTTTCTTCTACACAAGCATGATTGGGCTTGTTGAGCCTCTAAATTGACTTCCCCACTACCCTATTATACTCCTCATTTATACCTTTTTGGCCTACCTAAGCTTGGATAAATGACAAAGAACACTATCATTATCCATTGATGAGGTCATAAGGTAAAGTATAATTGAATTCATGTATTGTGTGGTTTGTTGAGATAGGAAACTAAATATTTCATGTACTAATTGCCACGTATAAACTTTGACCTCTAGATGAGTCCAACATTTCTATATCAGTTTATCCATCCAGTACTTATGCACCAGATTGCCACTGTCTAAATCCGGTACCAAGCGCACCTTCCATTCAGATCCAGTACCGAACCATTCACTGTCATGATCTAGTACCAATGGTCGCAGACTATTCTAGTCCAGTACCAACCACTTGCGTGTTGTTCAGATCCGGTACCATCTACCAAATCTCACCTGTCACGATCTGGTACCAATACAGGAAGCACAATATACCAAGTTTAGCCCCAGATCATGCCCAAGATAATTGTTGGATGTTTGTTGAATCATAAAAGATTTAGTAAGGCTATGTTAAGTTAGTTTGTTTATTGCTTCATCCTCATACACTTCGTGTCATGAGGATGAAGCTTAAAATATGTAATCAAATATATAAATTTGACAATTGATTGATCTGCTAAAGATTTCACCTCCTTGTGTTTCACAACTAAGACTGTTTAAATAGTCATGGAAAGGATGGTGGAAGTAGTAGAGAGATAGCATAACATAGCATATGAAGAAGCGTTACATATTGTAGAAATTTTTTTGAATTGAAGTTAAATAGAAGGATGTAATTTATTTCCATGTCTTGATCGTTTATGAATGAATGTGAGTTGAGTTGTTAGCATAGTTTAATTCTATGTTTTGAAGTTTGAGTAAGAGTAATGTGTGGATTGAAAGCAAGCTTACTGTAGACTCCAGTCGCTGACCTGTTGAAGTGACAAGGGCCCACCACCCAACAAAGGTCAACATCTTTGTAGATTAGTGTTAGCATTTTATTTCAGTAGCATAAGCATGAGATTAGATTAATCTTGATTCTTTCAGATGATAGCAGTATAGTTCAGTCTAGGATTCTTATTATATGATTTCTTAGAGATATTTATTTTACTCTGTTTTGCATGATTTTGATTTTTCCTAATGGAGATGTATGTTGACAGTAGTAGCCAAACGTATTTGGAGAAGATCTAGTGAAGTTCATAGTAGAATATTGTGAACCAAAACATACCCAATATATTGATTATTGGATTGCCCATACTATATCTTGATTATTGATGTGTGATTTCCCTTGTGCCTTGAAGATTGATGTGTGATTCCCTTTTCAGAGTATGATTGCATGATTAACTTCCTGGGTCAGATAGCATAGTTGATCTATCAAAAGAACTCCATATCGTACTTGCATTTTCCCTAATGGAGTAGATAGCATCTCTGTGAAAGATAACCAAAGTGTGTTTTCATTTGCCATTTTGCTTTATTTCTAGCATGCATAATCTAGAATAGTTCTATACTCATGACATTAGAATTACTTTTCTTACTGGTGTCTTGTAACTCTGTTGATTATGAATCTCGGATTGATAATTAATGAGTGCATTATACTAAACATATAAGTAGCACAACAGGGCTTCCACAAGGTGATGAACTAGGTCAGATGTGCCCCTTGTGGAGCAGTTATTGGATCTGATGCTTGATCTCCTCATTCTCTAACAAAGAGTGAAGATAGACTGACCCATTGGGTAGCGATGCATTGAGGGTCATATCGATGGAATGATTGACCTAACAGTGCAGAGGTACCCCAGTAGTTGAGGAGACGATGTCTTTGTATTCTTCCATGACCTTATCCACTTGATTTTGTTGCATGGAGAGATCAGTCGAGAAGGCCATGGATGTGGCTGCAATATTCCGCTCACTCTGAGAGAGAATCATGAAGAAGAAAAACTTCCCGTTCTGAGAGATGACCTTCCTGCATTTCTTAGCAAAGATCAAGGAAATGGAACTAGGTGGGACTACCTTGTGTATCCTGTACAACTTTCTGTCCAAAGTAATAATAGCACTACGAGGCCTAGACTCATATACAACATGACATTTCCATAAATAAGGTTGGCCCAAAATAACACCACAAACTTAAAGGGGAGAAACATCACACCATACCTCATCTTTGAAGGGATTGATTTCGTAGGAAAAATAACACTATTGGCTAACACAAAGATCGCTTCCTTGGCGGAGCCATCCGATGGTGTAGGGTTGTGGGTTTGACATTGTCAGCAGGTCCAACCACTTGATGACCTCTGCTAAGATGAGGTTATTTTTTCTATCTATATCAAGGATGAAGTGCAGTGGGGTGCCTTTCAGCCACATCTGTGAATGAAAGAGGCACTTACCTTCCTTTGTCTCATCAGGTTCATTGGGATAGATCTTGGTGGAAACAATGGTGGCACTGGGTTCTGCGTCAATGATCTATCTCCGATTTTATGATTCTGACTCGGAGTTAGAACCCACATATGATTCATAGGATTTCATCTTGGCCACCAATGAATTCTTTGAGTAGAAATCATCAATGTTATGCCAGGGGCTCTTATGGAATTCACACCACTTCCTGATATCTTTCTTCATCTTTCCATTATCCTTCTTTGTTTGCGGCTTAGAATAGTTACCCTAAGTCCATCCATATTTTCTCTTCCCTTTGTTCTATGGGTTGGGGCTTCCCTTTCCCTTCTTCTTTCATGAGGGGTTCCCAGACCGAAATTTCCGTGTTTTTTATTTAAGCTTATGCTCAATTTTGTCGATATGTCCATAGGCCACGCCCAAGGACAAGATGTCCAGAAAATTCATTTCTTCCTAGATGTATCTATGCAGACCACCGTGGTACTTGAGCACCAGATGTTTCTGAGAATATTTGATACCCACCTTGGTGCACAACATATGGAATATATTTGTGAACTCTAGCACTGCTTGGTCCCTTTCCTACTGCAGTGTGGTCCATTTGTATACAGGTCGTCATAACTTCCGACAAGGTAGTATTGTTCCTTAATATAATCCCTAAAGGAATCCTAGTTGAGTGCGACTATAAATAATGAGGTTTCCTCTGTTTCCTTTTGCTCACAAAAATTCTCCCACCAATATTTGACATGGGGGACTACTTTGAGGAGCACAAAAAAAATATTTCTCTATTCGAAAAGTTATGGATAGAAAAATGCCCTTATGTAGATTCAACCATTTGTCTACAACATCTGCGTCTATCTAACCTTCAAATATAGGAATATAAAATTTGATTTGTACCTTGAAGGGGGCAGCACCTCCGCTCAAGGAATATTTGTTGCCTGTTGGTAGTCGTTGAAGGATTTGCGGAAAACTATCCATCATCTCGTTCCTCTTTTGCACGAGGGCTTCCTCGAGAAAAAATTCGAAAGGATATCATGTCCCATCGCATTTATTTTCTCCCGTCATGGAAGGTCACTTGGGCATGAAATATCCCTTTTCCTCAAGAGAAAAAATCTTGAGACCCAACTCTTTGTACCATGACCTCGTCGGGGACATGCATTAAGAACGACAAGGAGAAAACCACTCTGATACCATTAATTCAGATTTTATGAGCAGAAAAAAATGAATACAGATCTATATTATTAACAGAGATATTCAATGAACAATAAAAAATATACAATAAAACTTTCCTTCTATTAATAAAGAAATATGCTAAAACTGTAAAATGCAGACTGAAACAAGCTTGTTAGAATGGTGGTGGATTATCTATGAAAAAGAATGTGATGGTTGTGCTCATTCACAAGAAGATGAGTATCATGAGGCTATGAAATAATTTTTACAATAAAAATGAATTCCAAAACCCTAGACATCCAAAAACATAACCCTAGGAGATGAAGCGCTAAGAGTCATGTGGGCCCTGTTGGGGTAAGTTGGTACAATGACTTCCCAGGGTCATAACTTTTGCATACAATATTCATTTTAGGCGCACGATATCCCATTGGAAAGGTATATCCAAGGACTACACATTATGATGTCAAATTATAACTCCATCCACAATTTCAATGTGGATATCCCTAAAAAATCTGTTTAGGGCCTCAAAACGACCCCGAAAGTTCAGGACTCGAAAACTAGTAAAACAATGCCTAAATGAAAAACTACCAAGATGATCCAGTTGGAATATGTGGGTGGCCATTGAGATCCACTTGGATCATTCTAATATGGGTGTAGGTACCAAAGTTTCTTCCAATTCTTTGATTATTTCTTTAAGCCCAAAATATTTCTCTTCCATGTCAATTATGGAAACATCCAGTGCATCTCCTGTAACCTTGTGCATGGAAGATAATTTTGATGGACACATATCTCTGAGATCAATGGTAGACCAAGAATTTTTAGTTTTCAAAATTCTTTCAAAAATTAACTTCTTGGAGGATTTATCAAACAATGCATTTTGTATGGAAAAAGTTTCTTCATCAGAAAATATTTCATCATAGATAGCAAGTTCAACAACAGACTATATATTCTCCTATATTTTCTCTTCTTCATCTGGAAATCAGATATTTTCAATATCAACATCCAAATCCATGTCTTCAAGAGAAATATTATCTTCAGATATGTTTTGTTCTTCACCCCCTTGTTGAGAGTTGGTTCTTTTCCTTTTAACTTTCAATTTATGAGCATTTTCGACGTTTCCTTGAGGAGGTTTTTTCTCTCCATCATCACCTGAATTATTATTTGATCATTTTCTATGTTGAATTGTTGTAGATTGAGAATTATTTTAGGTAAAACACTTCTATGAGAAACAATAGGATATTGGGAATTTATTTCACTTGATGATCTTTCTCTTTGCTTGTAATTTTATATAGTACTTGCAATAGTCTCTATGTCACCATAATTTTCTTAATACCCTGAATAGGAGGGCCATGACTATATCCTTATTCTTCTCCAAATATAAGGGTATTAACCAATGTAGAAATGATTCCAATTGATATAATATGATTATAAAAGAGGTGATTTGGATCAAACACCTTAATTTATTCTGCAAATTTTAAGTATACTAGTCAAAATACGAAGTGAACTCATCAATTTTTGCAATTCCTCTCAACAAAACTTCACCCACTTTCCAAGGAAAAGGAATAAACTATTTTTTCCTTTTTACATAGAAAACATGAAACCAAAACGTGTATTGTCTTACTACTCTATGATAAATAATTTATCTAGAACAAAATAAGGAAGAAAAAGAGGTTTCTCACGAGAATATAAAATTATGATAATATTGTAATCGTCCATTTTCTCCAGAACTCCCTTTGTTTTAAGAAAAGTAGATGCTTCCAATGAAAGTCTAGAAGTATCTTCTACAAAGATAATTTTTTTGAATACAGACACAAAATCATTATAAATTTCATAAAAATAATGAACAACCTTTTGTCTCCACAGGGCCTGATACCACATGGTCACTGGACTGACCTTGGAATTTACCCTCTTTCCAATTCTCATGCCTTTAAAAATATGACAATATGTAATGGAAAATATCAGATAAGAATCCATGTAGAACTTCTTCTCACTCTTAAAATTGATTAATTGTGCATATAATTCATTAGATATAATTTTTCCCAGTTGAAGACAACATTTTCATGGACTGTAAAATGCAGAATATTGTTGTGGGTGGGAAATCCCTCCTACGGACTAGCACTAAGGGTTTTATCATGCATGTAGAAATGACCTAAAGATTCTTACTTTTTACCATCATCCCATGCCTAGACCCCCATTACTCATATGTAAATACAAGGCTCAAGAGATTAAGTTGACGTACCTTATTCTTCGTGTTTGATGTCGATCCCTTTTCGCGCTTGGTCTTTCTTTGACTGCAACTCTCCTCCCAATGTTGACCTGCATTCACTAAAGACAAACAAATAACTCCACATGCATTTGATCTATGAACTAATGGGTTATATATTTAATCAATCATACAATCAATATTCCAATAATGACAATCTCATATGGAGGGACGGAAAAAACAATTCTTTTATTAACTTCACAATCATACCTTACAATGAAAAAGTCGGCTACTGCTCCTCGATCTCGGTCCTAGGCATGAGTGTTGCAAACATACAAGTTCAAGGCGCAAGGACAAGAATGATGTTCAAAGTAAGGACACTCAGGAAAAATCCTCCAGGGGCCGAAGGTGTCAAGACGCAGAGGCAAAGTGTTGCAGGGCTTGTGTATAAGGAATGCTTTAGATGGTTCAGTTGAGAGCAACATGGATCCGACATTAGGCCGAAGACGCTGGTATGAAAATGTGATTAATAAAACACACAATGGTAGCGTCCTTTGATGTGAGTTTAACGAGCCCAGAGAAGGTAAGCTCAGTGGTTTTTCATATTTAGAGAGTCTGAAAAACGTAAAAGGAGACTCCAATAGGGTACCTTTTTCGAAGGTAGTCTAGTCGGTTTGAAAAAGGGGTAAATTAGCACTGAAAATACATCTATTCAAAACCATTTTAACGAATGTGATAAAGACAAGATCACTCAACCATTTTTTCATTTTTAAGGAGTCTGAAAAAATATTAACTATGGGCTCCATTAGGAATGTTCTTCTGGAACATTTTAACGAGTGTGAAAGAATAAGGCCACTCAATGATCTTTTCAATTTTAGGGAGTCTGAAAAGAGCTTAACTATGGACTCCGTGGGTGTTCCTTTTTCGTATATTTAGTCCCTCAAGCCTGAAAAAGGGTTAAAATGATACCTAAGAGTACTCTTCTAGAGAACTGAAGTTCCTTAGATTATACCTTTGTTCGTACAGTTGACCGTCTGAACCGAAAAAGGGGTAAACTACCACCGGATAGATGTGGCTTCAAATTTTAGTTTAACGAGCCTGAAAGGCCACAAGATCGCTCAACAATCTTTTCATGTTTAGAGGGTCTGAAAAGGGCTTAAAAGAAGACCCGTTATGTTTTTTGGGAGTCCCGAGGGTGAGGTCAAGAGTGAAAAGGAATCATGCAAATGAGGCTCAAACTCATAATCAGGAAAAACAAAAAGGACTCCTGAGCCTTCATTCATTAGTGACAGCATGGACACCATAATGCAACTAGGATCTACCTAGGGCATCCATGTTCCAATAAGATCTACCACCAAATCGTGACACTTCTAAAGCAGCAATGATGGTTCTGTGTCACAACCTGATGGGATTGATCCCATGGAAAATGGATAAAGACAACGAGATACAAAAGTCGGGGTGGAAACCTAACCTATATGCTCAAGTTGATCATCTGAGGTTTTTCCATGGACCGTCAAAAGTGACCCAAAAATCCAAAAAAAATGTCCTGATACCCGATCATAACCTTCCAACACAACTCCTAAATCACTCTAAATGGTTTTCAACTTA
Source organism: Picea glauca (assembly GCA_000966675.3). Taxonomy (NCBI): domain Eukaryota; kingdom Viridiplantae; phylum Streptophyta; class Pinopsida; order Pinales; family Pinaceae; genus Picea; species Picea glauca. Next base: position 992,586 of record JZKD02S1673226.1, read on the forward strand.
AAGAAAATGATAAGGGGGGCCAAAAAAATGACAAAAAGGGGCCAAAAAGTCTATAAATAGAAGCTGACAGCTCATTATCACCATTACTAATTTGGAAATTGACTTTGGATAAAAAAAAACCTTTTGATAAAAGTGGTGATTCTGGGAGATACAATGGACGAAACGACCATCCATCTAGACCAAGTAAGTATAAATTTATCCTATTGCAATTTAAATATTTATTTATGATTTTAGTTTCAAGTTTTGGGGGGGCATTGGCCTTCAAAAGATCGGCCCTAGGTCCATGTTGGTTGTCTTATGTCAGGCCGTGTGTACACTTAGGCAAAGGAAAAACTGCATGCATGTACAGGCGACTGTCATCATTACAGCCTGTGTGGACCCTTTATTTAATGAATTTTTTTTTAAAAAGTAAGGGTTAACCCTCCTGAACTTGGTGTTTTGAAGGATGTATGTTCACTGGAGGGAAAGAGAGCATGAGGATATTAGTAAGTTGGTTGAGAAAGACCCCAATGTTGTTTCTGCCTTAATGCAATGTGGGTTGCTCAAGTTCTTCCTATGTATTTTTATGTGGGCACAACCTAGGCTACTGAATGCCTTGGTTGATTATTGGCATCCCGACGCATATGCCTTTATGTTAGAGGGGTAGTCATTGGTTCCTACTACAGAGGAAATATATTTTTTGACTGGCCTCTCCAAGAGAGGGGAACCAGTCAATTTTCAAACATTTCCTTTGGGGACTCATAACATATCAGAATTGATAGGACTTTATTGTGAGGTTGGTACAGACCGATCGAGATCACAGGTTCCCATAAGAAAGATCATGGATTTATCACTGCAGGTCATTGTGTTGCTTATTGGGCGGATGATTGGTTATGTGGCTCTACATCAGGTGTCTCATGCATAGATGAACTATGTAGTCCAGTGCTTAAATGCATAGATATTTGACTAGAGAACTACACTGCTAGATTGTATGAAGAGGCAGCTGACAGATTGTTAGTCACGAATGTAGAGGAACTTCAGGTTTGGGACGATTCTATGCTCTTTCTTCTTTGAAAGCATTCCCAGTTTCAGTCCTTGAGTGGTGGTATGAGGACATTAGGCCTCTCTTCCTGCAGCTTGCAGATGGGCAGTGTTACTGCCACGACAACGTGGTGGAAGGACCAATGAGTCATTTGATGATGATTTCTTTGCTTGGTTGTCACGACAGATCCTAGTCATAGAGGATTACCCTTATGTTGGGATTGATTTCTCGAGAGACCCTGAGATACTGGTACCTCCTGGCGAGGAGTGAGGAGAGATGGGTAAGTTTGCATCGTTTTTTTTTTGTTTTTTGTGAAACATATGTAATTTTTATGTTGTTTTTTTATATATCATTTTTTTTTATACCAAAGTATTTGACAGATATGTGTCTATTATGTGCAGATGTGGGACCAGTGCGACCTGCATATTATGCGAGGAAAAGGCATCATCCTCGACCAGGGGCTTCACTTGCCGCCGTAGGGGGACCAGCAGCAGTAGGAGAGCTTCCATCCAGTGAGGCTGAGAGGTTTTTGAGACGAGTTGAGCGAAACTTTACCTAAATCACCCACACAGTCCCTGTGGTAGAGATTGAGGATCTGCCACCATCTATGCAGCCTCATGTAGTTGGGGCACCACGGACATGGGTCCGACTATTTTGGAATTTGGAAAATGCTATTGATCAATACAATAGGGCCCACAGGCCCTGACCTTAGTCTAGAATTTTCACGGTTCAAGAGCACTACTTGTATATATTTTTTGAGGGCATAAGCCCCATGACTCATTATTGGTCATACTTTTGAGGTGCTTGCGTCCACCTATGTACTCTGATGATTATGATATTATATATGGATTTTTATGTATTTTTGTGTCTTATGGATCATATTTGCCTTTAAAAATGTATTTACATGTTTATGTGTA
>JZKD02S1673226.1:994573-1010182 GCA_000966675.3 Picea glauca
TACCATCATCCCATGCCTAGACCCCCATTACTCATATGTAAATACAAGGCTCAAGAGATTAAGTTGACGTACCTTATTCTTCGTGTTTGATGTCGATCCCTTTTCGCGCTTGGTCTTTCTTTGACTGCAACTCTCCTCCCAATGTTGACCTGCATTCACTAAAGACAAACAAATAACTCCACATGCATTTGATCTATGAACTAATGGGTTATATATTTAATCAATCATACAATCAATATTCCAATAATGACAATCTCATATGGAGGGACGGAAAAAACAATTCTTTTATTAACTTCACAATCATACCTTACAATGAAAAAGTCGGCTACTGCTCCTCGATCTCGGTCCTAGGCATGAGTGTTGCAAACATACAAGTTCAAGGCGCAAGGACAAGAATGATGTTCAAAGTAAGGACACTCAGGAAAAATCCTCCAGGGGCCGAAGGTGTCAAGACGCAGAGGCAAAGTGTTGCAGGGCTTGTGTATAAGGAATGCTTTAGATGGTTCAGTTGAGAGCAACATGGATCCGACATTAGGCCGAAGACGCTGGTATGAAAATGTGATTAATAAAACACACAATGGTAGCGTCCTTTGATGTGAGTTTAACGAGCCCAGAGAAGGTAAGCTCAGTGGTTTTTCATATTTAGAGAGTCTGAAAAACGTAAAAGGAGACTCCAATAGGGTACCTTTTTCGAAGGTAGTCTAGTCGGTTTGAAAAAGGGGTAAATTAGCACTGAAAATACATCTATTCAAAACCATTTTAACGAATGTGATAAAGACAAGATCACTCAACCATTTTTTCATTTTTAAGGAGTCTGAAAAAATATTAACTATGGGCTCCATTAGGAATGTTCTTCTGGAACATTTTAACGAGTGTGAAAGAATAAGGCCACTCAATGATCTTTTCAATTTTAGGGAGTCTGAAAAGAGCTTAACTATGGACTCCGTGGGTGTTCCTTTTTCGTATATTTAGTCCCTCAAGCCTGAAAAAGGGTTAAAATGATACCTAAGAGTACTCTTCTAGAGAACTGAAGTTCCTTAGATTATACCTTTGTTCGTACAGTTGACCGTCTGAACCGAAAAAGGGGTAAACTACCACCGGATAGATGTGGCTTCAAATTTTAGTTTAACGAGCCTGAAAGGCCACAAGATCGCTCAACAATCTTTTCATGTTTAGAGGGTCTGAAAAGGGCTTAAAAGAAGACCCGTTATGTTTTTTGGGAGTCCCGAGGGTGAGGTCAAGAGTGAAAAGGAATCACGCAAATGAGGCTCAAACTCATAATCAGGAAAAACAAAAAGGACTCCTGAGCCTTCATTCATTAGTGACAGCATGGACACCATAATGCAACTAGGATCTACCTAGGGCATCCATGTTCCAATAAGATCTACCACCAAATCGTGACACTTCTAAAGCAGCAATGATGGTTCTGTGTCACAACCTGATGGGATTGATCCCATGGAAAATGGATAAAGACAACGAGATACAAAAGTCGGGGTGGAAACCTAACCTATATGCTCAAGTTGATCATCTGAGGTTTTTCCATGGACCGTCAAAAGTGACCCAAAAATCCAAAAAAAATGTCCTGATACCCGATCATAACCTTCCAACACAACTCCTAAATCACTCTAAATGGTTTTCAACTTAAAGAAAATGATAAGGGGGGCCAAAAAAATGACAAAAAGGGGCCAAAAAGTCTATAAATAGAAGCTGACAGCTCATTATCACCATTACTAATTTGGAAATTGACTTTGGATAAAAAAAAACCTTTTGATAAAAGTGGTGATTCTGGGAGATACAATGGACGAAACGACCATCCATCTAGACCAAGTAAGTATAAATTTATCCTATTGCAATTTAAATATTTATTTATGATTTTAGTTTCAAGTTTTGGGGGGGCATTGGCCTTCAAAAGATCGGCCCTAGGTCCATGTTGGTTGTCTTATGTCAGGCCGTGTGTACACTTAGGCAAAGGAAAAACTGCATGCATGTACAGGCGACTGTCATCATTACAGCCTGTGTGGACCCTTTATTTAATGAATTTTTTTTTAAAAAGTAAGGGTTAACCCTCCTGAACTTGGTGTTTTGAAGGATGTATGTTCACTGGAGGGAAAGAGAGCATGAGGATATTAGTAAGTTGGTTGAGAAAGACCCCAATGTTGTTTCTGCCTTAATGCAATGTGGGTTGCTCAAGTTCTTCCTATGTATTTTTATGTGGGCACAACCTAGGCTACTGAATGCCTTGGTTGATTATTGGCATCCCGACGCATATGCCTTTATGTTAGAGGGGTAGTCATTGGTTCCTACTACAGAGGAAATATATTTTTTGACTGGCCTCTCCAAGAGAGGGGAACCAGTCAATTTTCAAACATTTCCTTTGGGGACTCATAACATATCAGAATTGATAGGACTTTATTGTGAGGTTGGTACAGACCGATCGAGATCACAGGTTCCCATAAGAAAGATCATGGATTTATCACTGCAGGTCATTGTGTTGCTTATTGGGCGGATGATTGGTTATGTGGCTCTACATCAGGTGTCTCATGCATAGATGAACTATGTAGTCCAGTGCTTAAATGCATAGATATTTGACTAGAGAACTACACTGCTAGATTGTATGAAGAGGCAGCTGACAGATTGTTAGTCACGAATGTAGAGGAACTTCAGGTTTGGGACGATTCTATGCTCTTTCTTCTTTGAAAGCATTCCCAGTTTCAGTCCTTGAGTGGTGGTATGAGGACATTAGGCCTCTCTTCCTGCAGCTTGCAGATGGGCAGTGTTACTGCCACGACAACGTGGTGGAAGGACCAATGAGTCATTTGATGATGATTTCTTTGCTTGGTTGTCACGACAGATCCTAGTCATAGAGGATTACCCTTATGTTGGGATTGATTTCTCGAGAGACCCTGAGATACTGGTACCTCCTGGCGAGGAGTGAGGAGAGATGGGTAAGTTTGCATCGTTTTTTTTTTGTTTTTTGTGAAACATATGTAATTTTTATGTTGTTTTTTTATATATCATTTTTTTTTATACCAAAGTATTTGACAGATATGTGTCTATTATGTGCAGATGTGGGACCAGTGCGACCTGCATATTATGCGAGGAAAAGGCATCATCCTCGACCAGGGGCTTCACTTGCCGCCGTAGGGGGACCAGCAGCAGTAGGAGAGCTTCCATCCAGTGAGGCTGAGAGGTTTTTGAGACGAGTTGAGCGAAACTTTACCTAAATCACCCACACAGTCCCTGTGGTAGAGATTGAGGATCTGCCACCATCTATGCAGCCTCATGTAGTTGGGGCACCACGGACATGGGTCCGACTATTTTGGAATTTGGAAAATGCTATTGATCAATACAATAGGGCCCACAGGCCCTGACCTTAGTCTAGAATTTTCACGGTTCAAGAGCACTACTTGTATATATTTTTTGAGGGCATAAGCCCCATGACTCATTATTGGTCATACTTTTGAGGTGCTTGCGTCCACCTATGTACTCTGATGATTATGATATTATATATGGATTTTTATGTATTTTTGTGTCTTATGGATCATATTTGCCTTTAAAAATGTATTTACATGTTTATGTGTATGTATTTTTATATGTGTGCGAGATGCCAGTCTAAAATTTGATTAGCTAGAGTATTTGTAATTTGATTTAAACTCATAGGAACATGAAAATATGTAATATAATCAAAGCTTCATTCTAAGAAATGTACCCTAAGGAATCATCGGTGTAAAGTTGGATCATGAACAGGGTAGACTCTATTTAACTGAGACACAACTAGTTGAGCGTCTAAATAGACCCGGAGATGAGAGATACCAAATGACAAGGCATCACGAAGAAACTCAATAACTTCACTGTACTCGGTGACATTGTTTGTGGTGTCACCTAAGCATATACCTCCAGAAGATAATAATTGGCCTCGAGGTGTAAAAGTTACCCAAGATGCGAAGGAAAGCCTCCGAGTGTGTCGGCTAGCACCGTCTGTGTACCCAATGAACACCTTTGATTCACTTGACATCTTCCACAGTGACAAAAGATAACATCAAAAATGACATGTCCATAATACTAAAAGAAACTAGAAAGTAATAGTACAAAGACTATACATATGTTACAAAAAGTTACCCAAGATGACCTACCTATGAGTAATACTTCTTGAGGTAGAGCCCATTTCTAGGCTCTGCCAAATCATTTCCCTCAAATTCGAACAGACGATAAGTGCCCTTTTTTAGAACCTCTTTTATGATTAAAGGTATGAACCACATGGGTTTGAATTTTCCTGCCCCCAGGGGGTCCTTATCTTGGTCATAGACCAAGACAAGGTCGCCTTCAGAGAAAATATGAGGATGATTGGATCAATCATACTGACACTTGACTTTATGTTTGTGAGCCTCATTGGCCAGGGCCGCATCACGATGTTTCTCATTGAGCCACTCAAGGTATAATAACCGTTCTTCAAGTGGAGAAGTGTCTGGCAATAACTGTACTTCCAACTTTAGGGACAGGATCTGACATTCGATAGGCAAGATTGCTTCCAGCCTGTAAACGAGTTGAAAAGGTGAGAAATCAGTTGCAGTCTTGATAGAAATTCGGTAAGCCCATAATGCCGAGTATAACATCAAATGCCAATTTGACTTGGCTGAGTTGATCATTTGTTGTAGGGATGTCTTAAGAGATTTATTTACACCTCCCACCTGACCATTTTCTTGGGGGTAGTAGGGTGATGAATGTTCTTGCCGCAACCCAATATTTGATGTTAACTCAGTCATCATCTGGTTCTGAAAGTGATTGCCATGGTCAATGACAATCTCTCTCGGGACACTGAACCTTTCTATTATCTAGTTGAATAAAAAGAGAGTCACGGTCTCTCTATCATATTTAAACGTTGGCATAGATTCAACCCACTTCATGAAGTAGTCTACGACTACAATGATATAATGGTGCCCCCTTGGTAAAGGAGGGTTGCATGTAGTGTAATCAATCCCCCACTTGGTGAAGGGACCAACTATGATGATAGGAAACATGGGAGCAGATGTGCCCTCATATTCCAAGAGAAGATCTAACATGAGTGGCACTTCTTGACTGATTCGATACAATCTTTTATTAGTGTCAGCCAGAAGTAACCTTCTTGTAAAATCTTTTGGGTTTTTGCCAACCTAGACAAATGACCACCAGATTATTCGGTATGGAAATCGTTAAGAACGACAACTGCTTCTTTGTGAGAGATACATCAGTGCAGGATGCAGTCTACACCTCTTCAATACAACGTATCGTCGAGTATGAGATAATTCTTGGCTTGATGGCATATACGGCGACGCTCATCACAAGAAGCAGAGGTGGAGCACTTCAAAGTTTGGAGATAGATAAGTATATCTCCATACCAGGGATCCTAATATGTGATCAAAAACATATATCCTCTGATAGGCGACTCTTTGGAAACAACATCACCTGGCTCAACCGGAAGTTCTGAAATAAGTTCTGCGAAGACCAATGACTTTTTGGATTTCGCTGAAACGAAATCTAAGTCAAATTTCTGGAGGACAACTATCCATCTACTAATATTTTCACCTATTACCCCTCATGTCAACATGTATTGAAATGGATTTACAATGACAATGATAGTGGTTTTGCGAAACAGAACATAAAGACAAAACCATTGAACAACATGGATTGTTGCCAACGCAAGTTTTTCGATATGAGAATAATTGAGTTCCGGTCCAACTAGGCCTCAGCTCAGGTGATAGATCACATATTCTGAGAAAAAATCATCTTCCTGAACTAAGACCATGCCGATGGTTGACTCTGCTACAATTAGGTATAATAAGAAATCTTTGTTATAGTTAGGTGGACGAAGCAGAGTGGAAGTTGTGAGGGCATGTTTCAACTCTTCAAAAGAGCGTTGAGCAGCATCGTCCCAATAAAAAGGAATGTATTTCTTTAGTAAGCACATAAAGCCCTTTGTTATCTCAGCATAGTTAGTGATGAAATGCCTTAAAAAATTCACCTTGCCCTGTAGACTCTGAAGTTGAAGGATTGTGCACTGGGGAGGCAACTGAATTATTGCCTCAACCTTGAGAGGATCGACCATGATCCATGTTGTTGACACTGTGAAACCTAACAAATGTCCTGATGTTACATAAAAGTTGCACTTGTTTAGATTCAAGCGAATCCAGAAGTAGCGACATCGCTCAAATATAAGTCAGAGGTCTATGGGATGATCCGTTCTCTTGCGAGATAGAGATGCTAAATCATTTAAATAGGCCTCGTCTATATTCTTGAGATCATGGAAATAAAAAGACATGGCCCGCTGAAAGGTTGCTCCAACATTTTTTAGACCAAAGGGAATCTTACAATACCTGAATGTACTCCATGGACAAATGAATGTCATTTTGTGTTGGTCTTTGGGTTTGATTTGTATTTGATTATATCCTGAAAAACCATCCATGAAAGAGAAGGCCTTGCAACCTGCACATTCGTCAATTATCTGGTCGATGAATGGTGTGGGAAAATTATCTTTTGGAAAGGCCTTGTTCAAATCACAGAAGTCCGTACATACATGAATCGTGCCCTATTTCTTATTGACCGGCATAGGATTTGACACCCATTGGGTCAAATCGATAGAATATATAAAACCGACTTTTATCAGTTTCTCAACTTCAACCTTAATGGTTGTTTCTTTTCTAGGATTAACTGGATGAAGCTTCTACTGAACAGGCTTAGCATCTGGATAAGTTGTGATTTCATGTTCGACTATTTTTGGATCGATGCCTAGCATTTCCTCATAATACCAGGAAAAAACATCGCAGAATTATTTAAATAGATCTGTGTAGATTTGAATCTCTCGGGGGGAACAGTCATCTTCAAAAAAAAAAATCTCCACGACGCCAGGGGTTATGGAGATATTGATTGGTATGGTTTCAACGATAGTTTCCATATTACCCTCAGCATAAACCTCATGTGTAGCTAAGGGATTAATAGGAAAACACCTATCTCCAATCATAGTCAAGGTGAATTCTCTAGCTTCGATTCTAGTTAACTCTAGGAGGAAGTATGATCTGTGATGGAGATCATCCTAGGGTTTGTCTGGACTAGTCATTGCTTCAATTACTACTTCGTCGGAGGGAAATACTAAGTCTAAGGAATCGGTGTCAGTGAGAGAACCTTGAGCCCAAATAGGCTCTAGAGTTAGATCTAACTCTTGTGCAGGAGTTGGATCTGTGTCGGCCAAAGCTTGCTGGACTAAAGAGTACGATACTTCAGCTGTGGACAAAGGTATGGACATGCCGAGGTTCCCTGTCCCTTCCATCATGGCTGATGGGGAAGGAAGTATCCACGGATCGTTGAAGTAAGTCATGTGAAATGACGAAACTTGGAAAATCCCAACCTTATGGTGGTCGGAAATGAACTTGACATTGCCTTGAGTGGGTAGGTAATTGAAGGTACCCATCAAATATGGGCACAAACCAACCCCTACGTTGACTACGCCTGGTTGGGGATTATCAATCATCGGGACCGCGGATACCCCCAATGAAGGGTCAGGTCTGGAGAAAGAGAATTGATCAATGGTTACAATATGTTCTTTGTGTGGAAACAACAAGACCTAGAAAACTGTAGCAACCACTTATTGCATGGCGTAAGTCCAACTCCTTCCTAACAAGAGATTGTAGTCGAGGGATGCATCGACTACTTCTACCTCGATGCACACGGTCTTCCCTCCTAACTACATGGGGAAAGAGGGAATGATACCATGTGGTTGGAACGAATGACTGTTGAAAGCAGTGAGAAGAGTAGGTGATGAAAAAAAAATGGACTGGCCAATGGCCTTCCAACATGCCAATGACATAACGCATGTCAAGGCGCCCTCATCAACCACCGTGCGGAAAATATTCCAAGTAAAATTTTTTGTGGGGTGAGCCACTACTATCTGAAATGCTACGTGGTAAGGCAGATGAGGTTTTAATTCAGTTGTATCCAGCATGATTGTACCTGGATTATAAGTCTTGGTAGATCCAAAAGAGGCTAACAAAGCTTTCCTCTAGGAAGGGCAGCTTTGGAGGACCTCCAAAGCGGACATCACACAAGGGGTTTGAGACAAATCCTCCACCATAGAATAGTTTTGGGCGGCCCCTGCGTTTGGGTTGTGAGAAGATTTTTTGAACGCGCCTTTTTGGATGTGTGTCATTGTTTTGCCTAAAGTCTTCTCGATCTGAAGAGGAAAAGATGGGAGTTCATCTTCTTTTCCCTTCTCAGAAGTGATTGGTTTACTATAGTCATGCGCTCTATTCGATATAAAAGCATCACCCTTCATCATATACACATTCATGGATGTGGGATTGTTTGAAGACGGAGAGGGTCCTTGACTACCCCCTTCCATGCTTGTAGAGGCTTAGGTTAGGTTTTGCCCATGTTGAAATGGATTGGTTAACACGGCAGGTTGTTGCTGTGTCACAAAATTTTGGGCCTCTGCAAGACGACGACATTGGTGGGTCGGGCGGTCTTCCGCACACAAGTTGCATGGATACCTCACCTTCCATTTCTCAGTGTTTCCCCCGCCAACATTATTAGTGGGTTTCTTATCCCCTTTACCCTTCTTTCGTTGTTTTTTCTTTCCTTTAGGTTGTTGGGTGGCCTTTGGATTTTTTGATTGCACTGTGTGTACATCTAACGTTTTAGTAGGGGGAGCAGCCAAAATAGTAGTTTGGTTGGTCATTGTGTGTTGTATAGACAATTGTTGCAATTGATTCATCAGTTGTTCAGTGGGATTTGTTTGTCCTGAACCAACAATACCATCGGCATGTCGTCCAACTCTCTATTTGGTTTTATCAAGTATTGATCATGGCGCATCTGGAAAGATCTCGTATAATAAACTGGAATGAGAATAAGTTAGCTCAAGTTGTTGAGCTCTCATGATGGCATCTTCTTCAGAAAACACTCCCAACGTCGTGACGTCTTTGGATAATTGTGGGACCAAAGACTTAAGGAACCACTCGAGCAGGAATGTTTGTGGGACTGGCACCTTAATTAAACTCTTCCATCATCTCCATTCTTGGATGTGATCAGATATGTGGTCTTCTTTTGTCTGTGTGAAATTGGCCAGTAATTATGTGCCAGTTTCGTATCTCACAGGTAATTGGAAATGGTTTAGGAAAGCCATTGCCAATTCGCCAAGGGAAGAGTATCTTGAGAGGTCGAGCTCAATGTATCATTTCGCGACACTCCCTATGAGAGTATGTTGAAACAATCGCAATTGTACAGAGTCGTATTTCAATGAGTTAGACGAGCACCAAAGATGGAAGGTGGTCACATGATCTCCTGGATCTTCATTAGGCTTGACCTCAAACTTTGATATATCTGAAGGAAAATTCGTCGGCATAGGGGGCCAATGTGGATCATGACAGATAGGTTCATTCAACAACCTTGTCAAGTCTGGAAAATGCAAGGTTGTCAGGAAAGTTAGTTTGGGTTGTTGGTGATAACCATGGAAAAAGGGACCTAGATTTTGACTGGCACCAGGTTGCTAGAAAAAGTTCGGTTGTTGGCTTGGGTTCTGGTAAAAACCATGGCCATGACCAACATACGAATTCTGTGTGTGAGGAGACATCATTGAATGATTCCCAAAATAGGACGTAGATGGTTGGGCGTGCATTACATTCAAAGGACTTTGGGAAGGGTTGCTCGATGCCAATCCCATGGGGATAGACATAGTACCTTGTCTGGGGTTCCATTGGTTGTAAAAAGAATTTCCCTAGATCAGCATTCCTGATGAGGGAACTGATCCTTGCCAAGAATTCCAAGGCCTTGATGTGGAAGAAGTTCCTGGGTTTTCCCCCTGTGCAGGAATAGTATCCTAGATAGGAATAGGTTGTTCGTAACCGGGATTGCCCCCAGTCGAGAAAGTAGCTGACGAGAAAGCGTTGTTACCAAATGCACTGAACAAAGAAAGTGGTGTTGAACCGACCAAAATATTATGAGAATGTGGTCCTTGACCCCCTGCTCCAAATAAACTATGGTGTGTAGGTGGTCCGACGGATTGTTGGTGGGTGCCACCGAGTGAAGGCGACGAAGGAGATATATGACCTCCCCCGTAAGGGAAAGTGTTAAAAGGAGATGAAGTGCCCCCCATGTGGCCTTGCAGAGGAGATTTAGAGCTCCCTGCCCCCATACCTAAAGTCTGTGAAGTGGAGTAGGAAAGTATAGGACTTGTATGTGAGCTAGGCATCCCGTATGAGAACGGAAGGCATGTCGCACTCGGTGTGAAAGGGGTTGTAGCTGCCACCATAGATGGGATTGGACCACTGTTCAAGGTAGAGGTGGTCGAGACCATGGTGGCTCAGACCGATGATGGTGGGTTAGGAGGTGGAAAATATCTTGTGGTGACAATCGTAGTGGGAATTGAAGAATTCCTAGAAGAAGTGACAACATTTGTTTCCATTGTTGCGTGTGACACTATCTAGCACTCGTAAGGGTGAATTGATATGATGATGGGTGCTGAAATATCAGTGGATGGAGTTTCATAAGGACCAAGAGCTTTCACTCTAAATTCTAAAACGTTTGTTTCCTCCGGATGTTGGTCAGGTACAATTTCTTGTGACTCGGTCGCTTCAAAAGACCCTTGTTGGTCTAGCTTTTGCCTTAGTGGTGGCGGAGGTGGCTCTGGTGTAACCGGTGATAGGCCCAGAAGCCTTCGTGACTAGTAGAGATCATGATCATCCACTGTGTGAGAATATCAAATAAACCCTAGGCCTTTCTATTCGTTCAAAAAACAACACACACTAAAAAAGTTCCTCCAAGATAAAACAAGCAAACACTAAACTAGTTGGAAGAACAGTTACAACAACCAACACTACAGAAACATACCGGTGCAAGTGCAACTCGAACACGAAATCTCCCTCCGGGTATACTCTATAAAGAGTGGCTTGATGTTTTTCCTAGGTACCACGGTATACCTCCACAGTTACCTGTGTATGTCTCTAAAAAGATAGGCAACAAGGTTTCCAGCACGCGAACAGTCACCGGGTGGGTATAGTTGAAAGTCAGGTAGACCACAATGAGCAGGTATCGAGCCCAAAACCTATCAAAGGTATCAAAGTAAAGTGGTCCAGAAGACAAGTGAAGACCTCGAATGGATTCGAGACCCACGAAGCTCTGTGGAAAATGTAATCGACGGAATCCCAAGACAAGCCCTCTATATGTGTTCTCCACTACGATTGGTCTAGCTTTGGAGGGGTTATCTCCGCTACCTTTCCACACATGACCTCATGTTTATCCCCTATGTTAGAGGGGGGTCCCAGATAACTTTCATGATACTAGACTTTGACACTCCCTAACTCAGACTCCAATGTTTGATTTAATGGCCTTGAAGAGTTTCCTCTCCAACCTAATTCAAGGCCCTAACCCTAAACTAGTTGGTTGACCCTACAAACATAAAAAGTCTAATGAATTTTAGATTTAGTGTTAATTTTTATGGCTTGTCTTAAGTCAAAGGTTATGAAAGTGAAACTAGTGATGTTTGAAAGACGAAATAAAAATAAACAGAAAGTTGGAAACAAAATACCTTCACTTAGCTCAAATCTTAAACAACTTTTCAAATTTAAAAAATTTCTAAGATCTTTGAACAACAAACTGAAAGAAAGATTTCACTCGACTACGAGCTATTTATGATCTAAGTAAATTGTCAAGAACTTATGAAATCAAAGACTTTTCCCTGGGTACTAATACAAAACAACACTATTTAACCAAACAAAGAAATACAAGATTTTTTTTTATTTGAATGCTCATAAAGCAAAAAGGAAAAATATCAGCAAGTAAAAACCAAGAAAACTTCTGGCCTAAGCACAGATCACAAAGAGTCACTTTAAAAATCACACACAAGAAAATTAAAATTGGACTCTCACACTTGTCTAAAAACCCTATAAAAGAAAATTTTGAGGAAAACTTCTTAATGAAAAAGAAATCTATTGCTATGATCAAACCTAAGTTACTGACCGCTATGACAGAGACCCAAAAACCTGAGAGGTACAACTCTTTTCAAAGGAAAGGATGACTGCCTCACCTTCAACAAAAAAATTCTCCACACGTGAGCTGTGTAAAGTCAGAGCGTGTGTACATGCATTCTGGCCTTATACAGGCCACATGTATCTCTAAAACTATGAGACAAATGAAAGGCCAAGCAATCCATCCCAGGCAGAGACTACTAGTACTGACAACCAGGATCTATTGAAGACTGAGACACTTACTTTAACCAAAAAAAGAAAACAATTCAAGTAAAACTTCATAGAACAAACCAATCTGAGGTGAAACCTAAGTGTTGCACCCTTTTCGTCACCTTGGTGAGCAAATAAGAGGTTCTTACATGCCCAGTTGGGTCCTGCTAAGCATGACAACTGTAGAGGAAAGAGTTAGAGAAATAAAAACAAAACTATAAGCAAGGATTAAACTAATACAAAATAAAATAACAAGCATAGGGACATAGAGATAATAAGAACACAAACACCCATGTCACCAATGTAATAGGTTGGTCTATTGATGAAATCAAAGCACCAAGAAGAAAGGGGACAATGAGTCCCTTCTTCCTCCAAGGGAAGGCTCTTGGGCCCTCACAAGATTTCTCTCCTTACAACAAGAAAATGAAAATATTGGTGAAAGAACTCCTTGCACATCCACTCAATGGAGACGTGGATTGCTCAATGAAATGATGTCAATGTGCCTTTGTCAAGGATGGAGTCCTTAAAACAATCTAGGTAGCATAACATTACATGAAATTCCTTGAGAAAATGAGGTGCATTCATGGATTTTTATAGCATTGCATTGGGTTATTGTGTAACTCCTTTGTAGTGTGAAAAGAGGCTCTTTAGGGCATTATTAGGTCTTTGACCAGCCTACCATTCGGATTCAGCTCAGATTTGAGGGTCAAATCGGCTTGGGAGCTGATCCATAAGTGGTTGGGAGGTTGACCATTTCAATAAATGCGTCGTTTAGCAGGTGCGCGGCTTTTTGCACTAACAGTCGCGCATTGTGCGCGTATGCACGCATGCAACGTTCCTGTTCTGCGCATGTGCGCGCGCGCCCAACTTCTGTAAAGCGTTCTTCAACTTTATATTACTTTGTATATTTTTTTTCCCTTTTTGAATGTTGTGAGATTAATTCAAGGACATGAATGAATTCATTACTGTTTGACGATGCTGAGTTCTTGTAACCATGTGCGGATGAAATTTCAGTGATAACAGATGTCCCCTAATGGATGAGGTTAGGAGCATACGTATAGCCGAAATCTATCAATGTTTCTTCTACTGAGAATGTTGTTGTAAGATAGAGCAATAGTGGGATCATTCAGAGCAATCCTTTGGAGGAGAAAGGAACCGGTAGGACCCGACATTCCATAAGGTGCGTAAACTATACAACTATGTACAAACGAGGCGGGCATGCCCCATGCTCATGTCATGGATCTCTGAAAAAAGATGACTGAAGTGTTGGTGTAGACAACTGCAGTGCCCTTGGGGGCGGTCGTGATAAAGGCAGAAGACAATTTTGCAAATGAACATGCTCTGAATAATAGGCATTGATCGCAATAAGAATTAGCAGCGATGATGTCGGCATTGATAGCCCTGCCAAGTTCAGAGGTCTTCGGCAAATAAAATAAATAACTACAATAGTCGCAAAGTAAGACCCATCGTAACATGAGAAAGTGTTGGCGTCGAATGTTACGGGGGCCAACGATAGCAGGGAGTAATGGTGTTTCACCCTGTGTCGTCTGAGATCTCTCATTGAGTGGAGAATGAGAATCAAGATACTGTCGCCCTTCCGGAAAATGGTGTTGATGTCGACAAAAGGGGACGTGACTCCCAAAAGCAAAGGGATTCATGAAATCTACTAAGGTGAGGAGGTGGAAAGGGTACATGGATGAAGTCAAGAAGTGGGAAGACTCAAGACTACCCTTGGTTGGAGGATGTATGAGATAAAAAGTGGTCGCAACTGTGTAATGAGGTCGAGTGTCAGGGGGACGACAAGACCGGTGATAAGTTGTGCTAGAGGTGGGACAAATTGAACAAGTTCAGAGGGTAGAGGTAAGTGACCTGTGGGGTACTCTGAAGAGATGGACGATGTTGGCAAGGGTAGATGATAAGTAATGCTCCAACCAAGGGTGACATGGGTTGCGTGTGGCCAAAAGGAAGCAAGTCGCCAACGGTGACGACAAAAGAAAATGGAATGACTGGAAATAAAGGCGTTTGTACAATAAATAATGAATAATTGGGGAGAAATATACATATACAGAAATGGGTGCCCTAGTGTGATATGGGTGGCCCATGTAGGGCATAAAGTGTTGGGAATACTGATGAAGGGTGGGGGCCCCATTGGTGAGTTTCTATATGAGGTAGGTGAAATGAAGGTAGGTTCACAGATGGGCAAACTGATTATGGATGAAATGGAGAGTTCATGATACTGCGGAGGTGCAGGTAAAAAAAATAGAACCGGAAAGAGATAATCTGGGAGTCCGTGTGGGAAAGATAGCAAAATGAGGAGAAGGAGTATGTAGTTGATTCGTGACATGATGAAAGACTATCGGGACTCCCATCCATAAAGGGTAATGAAGAACAAAATTAGTGTCAAAAGTGCCAAAAGGTGCTATGAATGGGACAACTCATGTGGGTAAGAATGCTACCGGGTAATAGTACCGAAGATGAAAATGGAGGTGTGGGTACTGCAGAGCCAGAAATGAGGATCCTAAAGGCCAAGAGTAGAGGGTGTGACTGGAAATGTAAATGCAATACAGTGGGAGAGACTACATGCCAACGTTGAGTATATACCTGAAGGGATGATGCCGATGAAGGATGAGCAAGTACCTTCACACATAACAACCAAATACCCCAAAGTGAACAATATCTGAAGAGAAGCAAAGATATGAGCCTGTATTTGATAAATGTGACTATACACGTGTGTACCTGACCATGATTTGAAAAGAGGCATCCCAGGGGCTCAGTGTTGGTTGTGGAGCCTGATTATCTTCCTGATGCAGAGGTCCTTTTCTTTCAGCCGTGTCTATACCCCATGAAGTATTTACACCCCAGAAGTATGTACACTCTTCCCAGCGGGGGTTCGGGGGCGAAGCCCCCGATGCAAAAATTGCCTTATAAAAGTATATTGTAATTTCATTGTAAATCTAGACTGTTCATTATAAGGTCGCAGATCTAATGGTAGAGATTATGTTAGGGTTTTTTGCCCTAGAAGGCAACCCTCTCTTATGAGGGAAATGTATTGTGGCTATGTACGAGGGTGAATATTGTATTCTGAGGGAGGAGACTGTGAGAGAAAGAAGAGGAAGTTACAGCGGGTTTCGCTATAGGTTGTATCCCTTCATTTGTTGGATAATAATAAAGGAAGGACCTGGAAATTTCTCTGGTGGACGTAGCCCACACTAGGTGAACCACGTAAATCTGTGTCTCTCTTGTATTTTGTGTCTTTTGTGTTTTTGTTTATGCATTTTTTTATTTTATTGCTCCGTGGTCCTATTTTCTAACAATTGGAATCAGAGCATAAGGTAACTTGCAGGAAAAGAGGGTTCCTGGTTTGAGTGGGAGCAATGTCAGAAGATGGAAAGTTTAGGGTCGAGAAATTTAA
>JZKD02S1673226.1:1040649-1056954 GCA_000966675.3 Picea glauca
GCTCGAGGTCTGATACAATATTCAAAAGCAATCTTTCATAAATGGATCATTTATACATTGGCGCATCCTCTTGAATGAAATTTCAAAAAGTTTCGGCTGGACTTTTCCAGCTGTCTGTTGCTTTCCATGCTAGCTCGCTTGTCTTGGGCTGGCGATGCTCCTGCATCACTAGGTAAGAATTCATGGTGAAAATTAGGGTTATAAAAGATGCCCCCTAATGTGTGAGGTCAGAAGATCATCTGATGGCTGAAATACATTACCAATATTTATTGATGTGTCAAACAAGTGAGCCCAGAGACCAGGAATTGGGAGGCGTCGTCTGAAAAATAACAAATGTCTCACCAAGGCAGGCATACCCATGCTCGGGAAAAAATAGAATCATGGCTACCAATCAAATACACTGTAGATCCATGTCAAATAACTATATAAAGTGTAGCCATGAACAATACACAGTGGAGCTACATCTCGAAGTCAAAAAGATATACATATAGAGTATCCATCTTCTAGAAGCTCATACGGCCTGATGGTTGGAGATGAGATCTTCAGAGCTCGAGAAACAACTTTAAAATCTTCAAAACTCAAGGTAGGAGTGTATGAGTGTACGAATTCACTACCCATAGGTCTTCGACGGCTCGTCGGTCATGAACTAGATAATCTTGATGATCAGACTGAAGACTTCATTGATTTTGAACAAGGACATGATTGGACATTCAGGATGGTCGGGTATGAGGGAAAGAGACAAATTGCAGAGGAACCGACTCAAGCTTGGTAGAAACTTCTCTTGGACAACAGCACAACAAATGATGAGACTTAGGCAGCATGGCTTTAATCATAAGTTTACGAAGCAGGAGGCAACGCAAACTCTCCATATGTTTGGAAGAATAACCAAATCGAGGAGGACACAACTCTATGTAGCGAGAACAACTTTCTAAGGTCGTATTACATCCCATAGTTTGAAAAACAAACAGACAGATGTGCTTTATCCAAGGGCGACTCATTATGCTGCCAATAAAGAAAATACTTTTCCCTTCCTCTTTTTGGGGTATATTTGATTTTTTTTTGTCTTTTTCAATAATTTTGGAAAAAATAATAAAGGAATGTTACGTTACAATTTAGGAATGAGTGTGATGAACATACAAGTTCAAGGCGCAAGGACAAGACTGATGTTCAGAATAGTGATACTTGGGAAAAATCCTCCAAGGTCCAAGGGTGTTAAGACGCAGAAGAAAGCTGCTACAAGGTTGGCGTATAAGGTATGCAAACGCGGTTAACAAAACACACAATGGTAACGTCCTTCGATATAAGTTTAACGAGCCTAGAGAAGGTAAGCTCGATGGTTTTTCATATTTAGAGAGTCTGAAAAAACATAAAAGGAGACTCGATTGCGGTACCTTTTTTGAAGATAGTCTAGTCGGTTCGAAAAAGGGGTAAACTAGCACCGACAAGATGTCTATTCAAAACCATTTTAACGGGTGTGATAAGGACAAGATCACTCGGCCATTTTTTCATTTTCAAGGAGTCTGAAAAAAGCTTAACTATGGATTCCGTCAGGAATTTTCTTCTGGACCTATTTAACGAATGTGAAAGAATAAGGTCACTCAATTATCTTTTCAATTTTAGGGAGTCTGAAAAGAGCTTAACTATGGACTCTGTGGGGGTTCCTTTTTCGTAAGTTTAGTCCCTAAGGCCCGAAAAAGGGGTAAAATTATACCTAAGAGTACTCTTCTAAAGAACTGAAGTTCCATAGAGTATACCTTTGTTCGTATAGTTGACCGTCCGGACCAAAAAAGGGGTAAACTACCGCCAGACAGACGTGAATTCAAATTTCAGTTTAACGAGCGTGAAAGGCCACAAGATCGCTCGACAATCTTTTCATGTTTAGAGGGTATGAAAAGGGCTTAAAAGAAGACCCGTTATTTTTTGGGAGTCCTGAGGGTGAGGTCAAGAGCAAAAAAGAATCATGAAAATGAGGCTCAAACTCGTATTCAGGAAAAACTACAAGGACTCCCGAGCCTATAGTGTTTTAGAGACAGCATGGATACCATAATACAACCAAGATCTACCTAGGGCATCCATGTTCTAGTAATCTCTACCACCAAGTTGCGACACTTCTAACGTAGCTATGATGGTTTTATGTCACAACCTGATGGGATCGATCCTATGGCAAGGGAAAAAAAGACAACGAGGTACAAAAGTCAGGGTAGAAACCTAACCTATATGTTCAAGTTGATCCTCGGAAGAAAAAAAAATCCACAGATCGTCGAAAATTACCCAAAACTCAAAAAACAAACTGTCCCAATACCCAATCATATCCCTCCCATGCAACTCCTGAATCACTCTAAATGGTTTTTAGTTTTAAAAAAATGATAAGGAAGGCCAAAAAAGTGACAAAAAGAGGCCAAAAAGTCTATAAATAGAAGTTGGCAACTCATTATCACCATTGTTGATTTGGAAATTGACTCTGGAGCCAAAATACCCCCTTTGTCAAAAGCGGTGATTCCAGGAGCTACAGTGGACGAAACGAACTTATGTCTGGACCAAGTAAGTACAAACTCTCTTATCTTTCATTTTAAGTCTTTATTTTTGCATTGGGTTTCATTTTTTAGGGGGGCATTGACCTTTAAAAATTCAGCCCTAGGTCCACACAGTCTGTCCCAGGACAGGTCGTGTGTACATTTGGCCATAGTAAACTCTATATGCGTGCACACGCGACTGTCACTATTACAGCCTGTGTGTACCCCCTTATTGAATGAAAAAGGCTTAAAAAGCAAGGGTTAACCCTCTTGAACCTTGGTGTTTTGCAGGATGTATCTCCACTGGAGAGAAAGAGAGCATGAAGAGGTTAGTGAGTTGGTCAGGGAAGACCCCAATGCTGTGGTGACTTTGATGCAATGTGGGTTACTCAAGTTTTTCCTATGTCCTTTTATGCGAACACAACCTAGGCTACTGAATGCCTTGATTGAATACTGGCATCTAGAAGTAGAGGAATTCATGTTAGAGGGGCAGTCACTAGTGCCCACGACCGAGGACATTTATTTTTTGACTGGCCTCTCCCGGAGAGGGGAACCAGTCAACTTCCATACTTTTCCGTCAGGGCCACATAACATAGCGGAATTGATAGGTCTATACTGTGCAGATGATACAGACTGCTCGAGCTCGTAGGTGCCTATAAGCAAGATCACTGACTTATCGCTACAAGTGATAGTATTTCTTATTGGGCGAATCACTAGTTTTGCGGCTCTACATCATGCGTCCCATGCATAGATGAACTATGCAGTCCAGTGCTTACATGCACAATTTTTTTATTGGAGTACCACATTGCTTGAGTGTATGAAGAGGCAGTTGACAGATTGTCATTTGCAGACACAGAAGAACTTCGGGTTCGGGACCATTCTATGTTTGTTCTTTTTTGAGAGAGTTCCGAGTTTTAGTCCTCGAGTAGTGGTACGAGGACATCAGGCCTCTCTTCCTGTTGTGTATAGATGGGCATTATTACTGCCACGACAGGGTGGCGAAAGGACCAATGAGTCCTTCAATGATGACTTCTTTTCGTGGTTGTCACGATAGATCCCGGTTATAGAGGATTACCCCTATGCTGAGATTGATTTCTCGAGAGACCCTGAGATACCAGTACCTCCTGGTGAGGAGCAAGGGGAGATGGGTAAGTCTCCACCTTTGTAGTTTTTTTTTTGGTTAAACATATGTAATTTTTATGTTGTTTTTGTTATATATATCATTTTTTTTTTGTTATACCAGAGTATTTGACGGATATGTGTTCATTGTGTGCAGATGTGGGACCAGTTCAACCGGCTGACTATGCGAGGAACATGCGTCGTCCTCGGTCAGTGGCCACACCTGCTGTCATAGGGGGACCCGCAGTAGCAGGATATCTTCCAGCCGGGGAGGCTGAGAGGGTACTGAGATGAGTTGAGCGGAACTTTACTGTGCTCACTCGCACGATCCCAATGGCAGAGATTGAGGATCTACCACCATCTATGTAGTCTCATGTAGTGGGGGCACCACGGACGTGGGTCCAGTTGTTTTGGTGTTTAGCCAACATTGTGGATCATTATAACAGGGCCCACAGGCCCTGACTTTAGCTAGACATTTTTACGTGCCACAAGCACTACTTCTATATATTTTTTGAGGGCATAAGCCCTGTGACTCGTTATTGGTCCTATTTCTGAGGCGCTTGCATCCATCTGTGTACTCTGGTTACTCTATGATATTATATATGGTTTTTTTGTCTTTTGTGTCTTATGGATAATGTGTGCAAAAAATGTATTTACATGTTTATGTGAATGTTCTTTCATATGTGTGCAAGATGCCAATCTAAAATTTGATTAGCTAGAGTATCTATAACTTGGTTTAATCTTCTAGGAACATGAAAATATGTAATATAATCAAAGTTTCGTTCTAAGAGACATACCTTAAGTAATCATCGGTGTAAAGTTGGATCCTGAACCCGGTATACTCTGTTTAAATGAGACACAACTAGTTGAGCATCGAGATAGACCTGGAGATGAGAGTGACCCAATGACAAAGCGTCACGAAGCAACTCAATAACTGCACTATACTCGACGACATTATTTGTGGTGTCACCTAAGCATATACCTCTAGAAGATAATAATTGGCCTTGAGCTGTAAAGATTACCCAAGTGTGGAGGCAAGCCTCTAAGTGTGCCGACTAGCACCATCTACATACCCAACGAACACCTTAGAATCACTTCACATATGCCACAGTGACGAAATATAACATCAACGACACGTCCATAACACTAAAAGAAACTAAAAAGTAATAGTACAAAGACTATACATATGTTACAAAAAGTTACCCACAGTGACCTGCCTATGAGTAATACTTCCTGAGGTAGAGCCCATTTCTAGGCTCCGCCAAAGTATTCCCTTAAAAGTCAACTAGACGATAAGCGCCCTTTTTTAAAACCTCTTTTATGATGAAAGGTCTGAACCACATGGGTTTGAATTTTCCTACCCCCAGGGGGTCCTTATCTTGGTCATAGACTAGGACAAGGTCGCCTTTAGAGAAAATCTGAGGACGAACGGACCTATCATACTGACACTTGACCTTATGTTTGTGAGCCTCATTGGCTAGGGTCACATCACGACGCTACTCATTGAGATGCTCAAGGTATACTAACCGTTCATCAAGTGGAGAAGTGTATGGCAATAACTGTACTGCCAACTTTAGAGACAGGATCTGACATTCAATAGGCAAGACTGCCTCCAGCCCATAAACGAGCTGGAAAGGTGAGAAACTGGTTGCAGTCTTAACAGATGTTTGGTAAGCCCATAATGCCGAGAATAACATCAAATGCCAATTTGACTTGGTTGAGTTGATCGTTTGTTGTAGAATGGTCTTAAGAGTTTTGTTCATAGCTTCCACCTAACCATTTGCTTGGGGGTAGTAAGGTGATGAATGTTCCTGCCGTAACCAAGATTTGACGTTAACTCAGTCATCATCTAGTTTTGAAAGTGACTTCCATGGTCAATGACAATCTCCCTTGGGACATTGAACCTTTCTATTATCTGGTTGAATAAAAAGAGAGTTGCAGTCTCTCCATCATCTTTAAACGTTGGCATAGCTTCAACCCACTTTGTAAAGTAGTCTATAACTACGATGATATAGTGGTGCCCCCTTGCTAAAGGAGGGTTTCATGTAGTGTAGTCAATCCCCCACTTGGTGAAGGGACCAAATGTGATGATAGGAAACATGGGAGCGGGATGTGCCCTCATCTTGCGAGAGAAGATTTGGCATGGGTGGCACTTCTTGACCGATTCGATACAATATTTGATAAGTGTCAGCTAGAAGTAACCCGTGCGTAGAATCTTTTGGGATGTTTCCAACCCAGAAAAATGACCGCCAAAAGCTCTAGCATGGCAGTCGTTAAGCATGATAACTAATTCATCGTGAGTAATGGATCGGCGTAGGATGCATTCTACACCTCTCTGATACAATGTATCATCGAGTATGAGATAATTCTTAGCCTGATGGCGTATGCGTCGACACTCATCATGAGAAGCAGTGGTGGGGCACTTCAAAGTCTATAGATAGATAAGTATATCTCCATACCATGGATCCGGAGAGGTGATCAAAAACATATCTCCTCTGATAGGCGACTCTTCGGGCACAACATCACCTGACTCAACCGGAAGTTCCGAAATAAGTTCTGCAAAGACCAATGACTTTTTGGACTTTGTTGAAACAAAATCTAAGTCAAACTTCTGGAGGATGACTATCCATCTATTGATTTTTCCATCTATTACCCATCATGTCAACATGTACTGAAATGGATTCACGACATCAATGATGGTGGTCTTGCGAAACAAAACATAATGACAAAACCGTTGAATAGCATGCATTACTGCCAACGCAAGTTTTTCGATATGAGAATAATTGATTTCCGGTCCTACGAGGCCTCGACTCAGATAATAGATGACATATTCTTAGAACAAGTCATCTTCCTAAACTAAGACCATGCCAATGGTTGATTCTGCTGCAGCCAAATATTATAATAAATACTTTTTATAGTTAGGTGGTCGAAGAAAAGGGGCAGTTGTGAGTGCATGTTTCAATGCGGTGAAAGAGCGTTGAGCGGCATCGTCCCAATAAAAAGGAACATATTTTTTAAGTAAGCACATAAATCCCTTGGTGATCTCAGCGTAGCTAGCGATAAAGCGTCTTAGAAAATTTCCCTTGCCCTGGAGACTCTGAAGTTGAAGAATTGTGCATGGGGGGGGCAACTGAATTATTGCCTCAACCTTGAGAGGATCGACCATGATCCATGTTGTTGACACTATGAAACCTAACAATCATCCTGATGTTATGAAAAATCTTCACTTGTTTGGGTTCAAGCAAATCCGGAAGTAGCGACAATGCTCAAAGATAAGTCGGAGGTGTGTGGGATGATCTGTTCTCTTATGAGATCGAGATGCTAAATCATCTAAATAGGCATCGACTATATGCTTGAGGTCATGGAAAGAAAAAAACATGGCCCACTGAAAGGTGGCTCCAACATTTTTTAGAACAAAAGGCATCTTACGATACACGAATGTACCCCATGGACAGATGAATGTCGTTTTGTGTTGGTCTTCGGGTTTGATTTTTATTTGATTGTATCCCGAAAAAACATCCATGAAAGAGAAGGCCTTGCAACCCACACATTCATCAATTATCTGGTCGATGAATGGTGTGGGAAAATTATCTTTGGGACAGGCCTTGTTCAAATCACGAAAGTCTGTACATACACGAATTATGCCTTGTTTTTTATTGATCGGCACGGGGTTTGACACCCATTGGATCAAATGGATAGGATAGATAAAATCGGCTTTTAGCAATTTACCAACCTCAACCTTAATGGTTGTTGCTTTCTTGGGGTTAACTGGATGAAGCTTTTGCCGGACAGGCTTGGCATCTGGATACGTTGTGGTTTCATGTTCAAATATTTTTGGATTGATGCCTAGCATTTCCTCGTAAGACCAAGAAAAAACGTCACAGAATTCTTTAAAAAGATCGATGTAGATTTGAATCTCTTTAGGGGAGCAGTCAGCTCCGACAAAGACATTTTCCATGATGCCAGGGTCTCAGGATATATTGATCAGTAAGGTTTCAGCGATAGTTTCCATATTACCCTCAGCATAAACCTTGTGTGTAGCTAAGGGATTAATAGGACAAGACTGATCTCCCGTCATAGTCACGGTGAATTCTCCCGCTTCAATTCGACTTAACTCTGGGAGGAAGTATGATCTGTGATGAAGATATTCCCAATTTTTGTCTGGACTAGTCATTCCTTCAATGATTTTTTCATCAAAGGGAAAGACAAAGTGTAATGAATCGATGTGAGTGAGAGAACCCTGAGCCCAAATAGGCTCTAGAAGTGGATCAAACTCTTGTGCAAGAGTTGGATTAGTGTGGGCTGAATTTTGCTGGACTAAAGAGTATGCTACTTCAGCTGCGAACAAGGGCATGGACATGCCCGGGTTCCCTATCCCATCCATTGTGGCCGATGGGGAAGGAAGTATCCACGGATCATCGAAGTAAGTCATGCAGAATGACGAAACTTGAAAAAACTCAACCTTATGGTGATTGGATATAAACTTGATATTGCCTTGAGGGGGCGGGTAATAAAAGGTACCCATCAAAGATGGGCACAAACCAACCCCTACATTGATGAAACCTAGTTGATTATTATCAATCATCGGGACCGTGGATGCCCCCAATGCAGGGTCAGGTCTGGAGAAAGACAATTGATCGATGGTCATTATCCAGCCCTCGTGTGGAAACAACAAGACCCAAAAAACTATAGAAACCACATCTTGCATGGCATAAGTCCAACTCCTTCCTAACAAGAGGTTATAGTCGAGGGGAGCATCGACTACCTCTACTTCGACACACACGGTCTTCCCTCCTAACTGCACGGGGAAAGATGGAACAATACCATGTGGTCGGAATGAACAACAGTCGAAAGTAGTGAGGAGAGTAGGTGACGGAGACAAAATGGGCTTCCCAACGACCTTCCAACATGCCAACGACATAACGCATGTCGAGGCACCCTCGTCAACCACCGTGCAGAAGATATTATGAGTAAAATTTTTCATGGGATAAGCCACTACTATCTGAAACGATACGTGGTAAGGCAGACGAGGTTTTAAGTTGGTTGTATCGAGCATGATTGTACCCAGATTACAAGTCTCAGTGGATCCTAAAGTGGTTAACAAGGCTTTCCTCTGGGAAGGGCAGCTTTGGAGGACTTCTAAAGTGGACATCGCACAAGGGATTTGTGATAAATCTTCCACCACATAGTAGTTCTGGGCAGCCCTTGTGTTTGGGTTATGAGAAGTTTTTTTTAATGCACCTTTGGGAATGCGTGTCATTGTTTCACCCAACGTATTCTCAATCTGTAGAGGAAGATATGGGAGTTCAGCTTCTTTACCCTTCTCAGAAGTGCTTGGTTTACTATAGTCATGTGCTCTAGTCGATATAAAAGCATCACCCCTCACCATATATACGTTCGCAAATGTGGGGTTGTTCGCAGGCAGAGAGGGTCCTTGGCTGCCCTCTTCCATGCTTGTAAAGGCCTGTGTTAGATTTTTCCCATGTTGGAATGGATTGGTTAACACAACAGGTTGTTGTTGTGTCAAAAAATTTTGGGCCTCTGCAAGCCGGGGAAAAGGTGAGTCAGGTGGTCTTCCGCGCACAAGTTGCATGGATACCTCGCCTTCTATTTCTCAGTATTTCCCCCGCCAACATTATCGGTGGGTTTCTTATCCCCCTTACCCTTCTTTCATTGTTTTTTCTTTCCTTCAAGCTGCTGGGTGGCCTTTGGATCAGTCAATTTCACTATATGTACATCCAATGTTTTGGTAGGGGGAGTAGCCAAAGCAGTAGTTTGGTTGGTTGTTGTGTGTTGTATAGACAATTGTTGCAACTGAGTCGTTAGTTGCTCAGCGGACTTTGTTTGTGTTGAACCAACAATACCATCAGCATGTGGTCCAGCTCTTTGTCTAGTTTTATCAAGTATTAAGCGTGGTGCATCTGGCAAGATCTCGTATAATAAACTGGACTGAGAATAGATTAGCTCAAGTTGTTGAGCTCTCATGATGGTGTCTTCTTCAGAAAATACTCCCGACGTCATGACGTCTTTGGACAATTGTGGGACCAAAGACTTAAGAAACCACTCAAGAAGGAATGCCGGTGGGATTGGTACCTTAATTAAACTCTTTTGGCATCTCCATTCTCGGATGTGATTAGAGATATGGTCTGCTTTTGTCTATGAAAAATTGGCCAGCAATTCTGTGCCAGTGTCGTATCTCATAGGTAACTGGAAATGGTTTAGGAAAGCCATGGGAAATTCACCAAAGGAAGGGTATCTTGAGTGGTCGAGCTCGATGTACCATTTTGTGGCACTCCCAATGGGAGTACGTTGAAACAATCGCAATTGTACGTAGTCATCTTTCAACGAGTTATATGAACACCAAATATGGAAGGTAGTCACATGATATCCTGGATATTCGTTAGGCTTGGCTTTGAACTTTGGGATGTCCGAAGGAAACTTCATCGGCATAGGAGGCCAATGTGGATCATGATAGATAGGGTCATTCAACAACCTTGTCAAGTCTGGCAAATGCAAAGTTTCCAAGAAGGGTAGTTTGGGTTGTTGGTGATAACTGGGGAAAAATGGGCCTGGAGTTTGACTAGCACCAGGTTGCTAGGAAAAGTTTGGCTGTTGGCCTGGATTCTAGTAGAAATCATGGCCATGGCCAACATATGGATTTTGCGTATGTGGAGACATCATCAACTGATTTCCAAAATAGGACATAGATGGTTGGGCATGCATTACATTCGAAGGACTTTGGGAAGGGTTGCCCCATGTCAGTCCCGTGGGGATAGGCATAGTAATTTTTTCAGGGTTCCATTGATTGTGGAAAGAATTACCCCATATCATCATTCCAGACGAGGGAATGGATCCCTACCAAGAATTCCAAGGCCCTAATGCGGAAGAAGTTCCTAGGTGTGCCCCCTGTGCAGGAATAGTACCCTTCATAAGAATAGTTTGTTCGAAACTGGGGTTTCCCCCAGTTGGAAAAGTAGCTGACGATAAGGCATTTTTACCAAATGCACTAAACAAAGAAAATGGTGTCAAACTTATCATCATACTATGCGAAGGTGGTCCTTGACTCCCCGCTCCAAATAAACTATGGTGTGTAGGTTGTCTAACGGATTGCTGATGCGAACCATGAGTGAAGGGGACCAAGGAGGTATATGATCTCCCCTGTAAGGGAAAGTGTTAAAAGGAGAAGGAGTGCCCCCCATGTGACCTTGTAGAGGAGCGTTAGAGCTCCCTGTCCCTAGACCTGAAGTCTATGAAGTGGAGTAGGAAAGTACAGGACTTGTACCTAAACTAGGCATCCCATATGAGAACGGAGGACATGTCGCACTTGGTGTAAAAGGGGTTGTGGCCACCGTCAGAGATGGGATCGGACCATTGTGCAATGTAGAGGTGGTTGAGACCATGGTGGCTCAGACCGGTGATGGTGGGTTAGGAGGCGGAAACTCTCCTATGGTGACAACCATAGTGGGAATTGAAGAATTCCCAGAAGGAGTAACATCATTTGTTCCCATTGCTGCATGTGACACTGCCTGGTACTCGTAAGGATGAATCGGTACGATGGTGGGTGCTGAAAGATCAGTGGTGGAAGTTTCAACAAGACCAAAATCTTGTGCTCCAAGGTCTAAGACGGTCGATTCCTTTGGATGTTGGTCGAGCACAATTTCTTGTGACCCGGTCACTTCAAAATACCCTTGTTGGTCTAGCTTTCGCCTTAATGGTGGCGGGGGTGGCTCTAGTGTAACTGACGATAGGCCAAGAATCCTTTGTGACCAGCAGAGCTCGTGATCCTCCACTATGTGAGAATATTAAAGACACACTAGGATAGTCTAACCATTCAAAAGTAACACACACTAAAAAAGTCCCTATAAGATCAGTCAGAAAAACACTAAATTAATTGGAAGAACAGTTACAACAACCAACACTAGAGAAACTTATCGGTGCAAGTGCAACTAGAAAATGGAAGCACCCTCTGGGTATAATCTACAAATCATGGCCGGATGTCTATCCTAGGTACCGTGGTATACCTCCGCAGTCACCTGTGTATGTCCCTAAAAAAGATAGACAACTAGGTTGTCAGCGCACGAACAGTCACCAGGCGGGTACAGTCGAAAGTCAGGTAGACCACAATGAGCAGGGTATCAAGCCCGAAACCTGTCAAGGGTATTTAAAGAAAGTGGTCCAGAAGACAACTGAGAACCTCGAATGGATTCGAGACCCACGAAGCCCCGTGGCAAATGCAATCAACGAAATCCCAAAACAAGCCCTTTATATGTGTTCTCCACTACGATTGGTCCAGCTTTGGAGGGGTTATCTCCGCTACCTTTCTGCACGCGACCTCATGTTTATCCCCTATGTTAGAGGGGGGTCCCGGATAACTTTCACGATACTGGACTTGGACACTTCCTAACTTAGACTCCAATGTTTGATTTTAATGGCCTTGAAGAGTTTCCTCTCCAACCTAATCCAAGGCCCTAATCTTGAACTAGTTGGTTAGCCCTACAAACATAAAAGTCTAATAAATTTTAGATTTAGTGTTAATTTTATGGCTTGTCTTATGTCAAGGGGCATGAAAGTGAAACTGATGATGTTTAAAATATGAAAGTAAAAATGAACAGAAAGCTGGAAACAAAAATTTCACGTAACGCAAATTTTCAACAACTTTTCAAATTTATTATTTTTTTTTTCTAAGATCTTTTGAATCAACAAACTTAAAGAAGGATTTCACTTGACTACGAGCTACTTACGATCTAATTAAACTATCAAGAACTTAAGAAAACAAATATTTTTCCCTGGTTACTAATGCAAAATCACACTTTTCAACCAAACAAGAAAATGAAAGAGATTTTTTTATTTTTTTTTAAATGCTGATAAAGCAAAAAGGAAAAATACCATAAAGTCAAAAACCAAGAAAAATTTTATGGCCTAATCGCAGATCTCAAAGAATCACTTCAAGAAATCACACACTAGCAACTTAAAAAAGGACTCTCACACTTGTCTAAAAACCCTAAAGATTTTTTTTTTCTTTTATGACAACTTTTAAATGAGAAAAAGCAAGCTAAGGCTAAGATCAATCCTAAGCTATTTACTGCTAAGACAGAGATTCAAAAACCTGAGAGGTATAACTCTCGTCAAGGGAAAGGATGATTGCCTTACCCTCAACAAAAATTGTCCTACACAAGCACACTACTGACAATCCAATAGCAAGTGTGTGCGTGCGAGTTGTGTAGAGCCAGAGGGTGTGTACACACACACTAGCCTTATATAGGCTGTGTGTATCTCTAAAAATCTGAAACAAAATAAAAACATACAGTCCAAACCAGGAAGAGACCGCTGATATTGAAAACCAGGATCTCTTGAAGGCTTAGGCACTCTCTTTAACAGAAACAAGGAAAACAATGTAAGGAAAAAATTCGTAAAACAAACCAATCTGAGATAAGACGACAAACAACCAATACTTAGACAGAGTTCTAGAAAACTCCCTGAAATTGACTGATTCTAACAAGGAAGAGGATGACTGCCTCAAAACTTTTCTAGAATCTACATGCTATTGTTACTTCTTTAGCTAGTGTTTACACACGGGCTGTAAGACAGTAGGGCGCAGGTACACGTGTGCAGACCTTATGTAGGTCGTGTGTACCTCTGTGGGTCTTGAAAAAACACAGTCAAGGAAATAACAGAGATAGCTGGTATGGAAGACCAGACTCTCTGCTAGCTCAGACTTTGCAGAAACTTCAAAAAATAGGAAAGAAACCAGTCTTTTAAAACTACCCAAAAATATTCCAAGGAACCCTAGAGACTTCCCCAGTATGGTCGCCAATTCTTTTGTGGTGGGAAATCCCCCTACAGACTAGCAAATAGGGTTATATTATGCATGCAAATATGACCAAAATAAATCTACTTTCTACCTTCGTCCCCAGACCTAATCCCCATTTCTTTTCAGCAAATACATGGTTAGACCAACATACCTTGTTCCAGATGTTCAATGTCGATCCTTCTTCATGATTGATCGCTTGTTGGCAACTATCCTCTCAATATTGACCTACGTACAAAACAAGCAACAAACTACACATGCATTTTACCTATAGACTAATGGGTTAGAGATTCAAACATATATTTACTGAATTATGAAGAACTCATATAGTGGTACGGGAAAAGCATTTCTTTATTATTAACTTTAATGAATCAACTTACAATGTCGAGACTATTCGTTGCTCCACAAATCCTGATCCTGGGCTCCTCTTCAAATGTCCTCCAACTTATTTACTTTGTATCTCTTCTTGCACAAGGATGGCTAAAGGGTTGGGACAATGGGAATGTGCAATTGGGTAGATTTTCTTTACTCTTATTCTCCTCTTCCAAATGGGACCCCTAACCCTTCTTTTATAAGCTAGAATAAGCTAGGTATTTGGATGAACCCTCGTCCATGCATGGTTGGGAGTTTCAGTTAACTCACCCAAAGTTGTGTGTTTCGTCGGCAACTTTCCCTTTATTGTGATTTTCTCGATCCACGCAGGTTGTTTTAGGTTAGCTAGCATGTACACACATGCAGTAATGGAGTAGAGCATGTGGGCCCTTATAAAAGAGGTTTTTTAAAGAGTTTTTCAGCAGTGCTTTGGAAAATAAAGTATTTGAGATGGCCTGATTCCAGGTAAGCATGTATGGTGCAAATTAGGGTTATAACACATGGCGTCCAAGAGGTCTTCACTGGAAGGAAGAAACACACTCTAGAAGGAAACCATGTTGAGTGTTGTGAAAGAGGTAAAGAGATCAGGATCTAACAACCCTATCGAAGAGATCACCATGTCAACTACTGGATCTAAGTCATCAGAAGTTGAAGCCATGGGTGACAACGCCACATAATTGACCTATGGCGGGGGTGATACCATCTGCATATAAGAACCATTTAGGGAGGCAATCCAATCGGGGTCAATGAATGAAAGTTGATCAATAGTCACAACTCGTCCATCGTGAGGGAAAGATATCACATGAAAAAGAGTAGACACAATAGCTTTCATGGCATAGACATAATCTCACCCAAAGAATAAAGCGAAATCCAAGGGGTCTTGGACGACCATGACATCAATAAAGACAGTTTTCCCTCCCAAAGTTACAGGAAACTGAGGAAGGGTCCCTAAAGGTTGATTGGTTCTTCTGTTAAAAGCTAACAAATTCTTTGTAACCGGGGAAAGTTGAGGACAACCCAAAGCTTGCCAAGCAAAAGAGGACAAAATGCTAATGGACGCACCTTCATCTATCAACGTCTGAGGAACGTCCCGATCACAAAATTTCACTGTAATATGGAAAGGAATGTGAGAGGGAAGACGAGCTCCAGTTAGCACACCCCAATTAAAAAGGATGGCCTCATTACTTGGAGGGGGTTCCACAGGCGAAGGAGGAATAGCCCCCGGCATGGTAAATTATGTATCAATGAGAAAAACATGGCAGTATCAGGTTTACTCTCTAGCGGGAGAGTAGGATCGACCGATGGAGAGATAAAATCGACCACTTGGGTTTCATTCTCTAAGGGGAGAATGGGGTCGACAGGTGGAAATAGATCGACCACTTTGTTAACATTCTCTAAAGGGAGAGTGGGATCGACCAAAGATGGGATCGGATCGACCACTTTTTCAAATAGATCAATTAAGGATGTGACCATATTGATGACATGATCAATCGGATTGACCGGCGATGGGTCTGGAGTGATCATTCCATCAACTACAGGGGGGTTGAGAGAAAACTTACGATAAGCAACTGGAAGTTGAGGCTGTGAAATAGTCATGTCTTCCAGTAATTTCGAGGCTTTGTCCACACAAGGGAAAATGTGAGTTAGATGACTCCATTTTCATAACATACATGGGAACTTGACTCTACTTTTTTTCTTCCCAACAGTATCGTGACTAGTTGACAGGAAATCATCATCATGTTGTTCAGAGGCTGACGACATGGGTTGGTTAGGGTGTGTAGACCATACTTCTATAACCTTGGATAGACTAGGTAAATCCTTAAGAATATGGCTACCCTGACAAAGCCTGCAAGGGTACTTGGGCTTATGAGTTGTTTGGGTAATCTTGACATCATCAACACTCCCATCACGATTAACAGTAATTGGTTGTTTTCCAACATGTTTGATAGTGGTTGGAGGTTTTGACCCTTTCTTATCTTTATCTTTCTTTTCTTCTTCTTCTTATTCACCAGGTTACTAGCTTCAGAACTTTCACTCGAGAAGGAAAAGCAAAAGGTTCCCAATGTTTCCATAAGAAGGAAAAGAAAAAGGTTCCCCTGGAAAAAGAGTTCCTTCATTGGTCATTCCGAGAACTATCACCATAAAAATAAAGATCCAATCTAGAGTCCACTAGGGAAAACAAATAGCACACGTTAAAAATCTAGTAAGCAAACAAGAAAACAAAAACTTCTCACAATGAGCACACTAGTTGGTGGTGAAATCCAATGTTGCGGGAACAAAGTAAGAAGGGGTTGAGATAGAGTGGGGGGGGATTTACGTTGATGACCTGCTTAACGGACTTATGCCTTGGTGCAAGCTCCCACACATAATCATGGGTATATGTTATCCACATTTTTGGTTATCAAGATGATGACATGATAATGACATGGTGATGGAAGATCTAACTCTTCATTAAGATCATTTTCATGAAGAAAGTTACACTTATCAGCTTCT
>JZKD02S1673226.1:1056964-1068334 GCA_000966675.3 Picea glauca
AAAAGGGGTTGAGATTTTTGGGTAGAAGGTTAAAGGTTAAATCTGAAGGGTCATGATCTGCATATAGGCTTAGAACCCTAGCTTATTAGTCCGTAGGGTAAAATACCCAACAACATGGTACTTCAATGTTAGTTCCAACGATACCTAAATAAAATATTTTTAAATATGCTTCATTTTTCTTCCTCGATAAGTCAACCAATTGGGCTATTAGACCTTTTAATACATTAATTTGTTCTATCCAACAAAATTTCGATTGTTTTATGTGGCTCATAGAAGGTATATTTTATTTCTTTCTCTTATTCTTTGTCATTGCCTCAAATCTAGTTGTGAACATCACAACTCCATTAGTGTACAACCCTTCATCATTTTTAAATTCTGAATTTAAATATTCCTAGGTGTTTTGAATTCTTAAACCAAGAGAAGAGAAAATATTTTCCATATCCCATAGTTCTACAATTAATTACATTTTCTTCTTAATATTTTGTTCAACAAAATGTTGGGTGGTTGTGATTAAAATGAAAATTCCTTTGACCCTCGAACTTGATTATGGGTTTTCTTGAAGACCCTTTCCAGGATGAATCATGGCAATAGGAGAAGCCAGAATAGGTGGAGGCATGGGGATTTCCTTCAATTATTTAATTTGTTCTTTCAATGGGGAATTCTCTTCTTCCAAGTGTGCAATTGAAACATCAAGGGAGTCTCATGCAACTCTATTAATGGATGATAATTTTGAAGGTAACATATCCCATGTGTCAATGGTGGACCGTAGCTTATTGCTCTTACTTTTTGTGGTTCTTTCAAAATCTAATTTTTGAGACTCCTTATCAAAAGATGCATTTTTGTACAACAAATGTCTCCTCATCAAAAAAAGTTTCATCATGGATCATGAGTGCCGAGTCAGACTGTACATTTTCTCGAGCTAATACTTCAACATATGGAAACGTAATGTTTTCAATATCCACATATAGTTCCATGTTATCCAAGAATAAGTCATCTTCCTAAGCATGTATCTCATCCCCTTCATGTTGTGAACTATTTTTTTTTCTTTTGACCTTCAGTTTATGGGGATTCTCTAGGTTCCCTTTAGGAGGGTTCCCATCTTCATCATCCCCTGAATTGTTGCTCTATATTTTTCTCACATGGGATGTTCCTGGTTGTGGATTTTCCTTTGGAAAGGAACTCCTTCTAGATACAACTGGTGATTGGGCCCTTTTTTAACTTGAGGGAATACCTCTTTATTTATGATGCTATGTTGTGCTGATGATAGTTTCTATGTATTCTGAATTTCTGTCGATTTCTTGGTCACTAGGATGGTGACTGCCATTTTCTTCTTCTTTACTAATGGATGCTTTTTAAAATGCAGGGATAATCCCAATTGAAAGAAAGTGATTATAAAAAATGTGATTTGGGTCAAAACCCTTGATTTCTTCTGCAAATTTTAGGTCAGAATTCTCAGAATAAGCAACATATTCATCGATTTTGGAAATTCACTGGAGGAGAATTTCACCAACTTTCCATGGAAGAGGTATGAACTTTTTTTTCCTTTTCTCAGACAATATAAGGAACCAAAATTTATATTGTCGGGTTATTTCAATGACAAATAGTTTGTCAGGTACATAATAGGGAAGGAAAATAGGTTTCTCAACAGAGCAAAAAAACCTGATAATATTATAATCTTCCATTTTTTCTAGAACTCCTCTTCCCTTCAGAAAAGATTCAACTTCCAATGAAAACTGTGCAATGTCTTCCCTAAATAACAATTTCTTGAATTTAGATACAAAATATGAATAAACCTCATAAAAATGCCGACCGACCCTCTGTTTCCATAAGGATTGGCACCACATAGTCACAAGGTCCACTTTTATTTTAATTCTTTGGGAAAGGTTTAAGCCCTCAAAAGTACGACAATATGTAATGGAAAATATCAAGTATGATGACATGTAAAACCTTTTATTAGGATTGAAATTAGTGAGTTGTGTAGTGATTTCATTTGAGATTATCTTCGCCCAGTCGAAGATAGAATTTTCATGGACAAAGAAATGTAATATGTACAATGCCAATTGAGGAATTTTTTATGTAGAATCCCGACCAACAATTCGAGTAAATAACCAAGAAATTTCCTTATAGGGATACTTTAAAAAACTCACTTGAATTTTTGATATGTATTCATGTTGAATCATGTTGAATCATGTTCTCATTGATTCTAAAATATGATTGATGGATTGATGTCAAAGGATTGATGCCAAAGGATGATTGAATGATGTTGATTGATGTCAAATGAACAATGTCTTATCATAGTGTATTGATGAAGTATGTATTGTCCTTGATGTGAATGGATTGATGTCAAGTGGAATCACAATCATATGATGTCATGCATAGATGAATATGGATCAATGAGTTGTAATTGATATATGATGCATAGATGAATATGGATTGATGTGTTTTCATTGATGGTTTGATGCATTCATGTATTGATCATTGGATCATGTGATCATGCATGGAATCAATGACAAAGGGACAATGCCATAGTGATATATTGATGTAAAGATGACTCATTATTTTCTTTTCATGGTTGCACAAATGGATGAAATCCAAAGTGGTCCCATTATGGTGAAAGCCATCACAGGAATATGCTTTGCAACAAACTCCAAATTGGTCCCCTTATGGTGAAAGCCCTCACGGGAAGACGCTTTGAGGTTGAGTTATCCTAGAAGTATGGTTAGGTAACCCATGCTTAATTATGGATTAATGAGATTAAGATCAGTGAATTTATCAGTGAAACTATCCTATATGGACAGTGCTTGTCATGCCATTTCTGTTGGTATGTGGAACGTCACATAACTCCTCACGATTTGAGATTTATGGCCCTACAAAGTTCGATGACCCTCATATGTTGGCTTGAAGCCCCAAAAGGTCAAAGAAGTCAAACTGCTTGCAAAGAAGGAGGATTATTTAAATAATAAAGTGAAGTAACAAAGTCAAGGAGGATTATTTAAATATTAAAGTGAAGTGACAAAATCAATGAGGATTATTTAAATAATAAAGTGAAGTGACAAAGTCAAGGAGGATTATTTAAATAATAAAGTAAATGGAAAATTTTCTATTTATGGAAAGTAGTTATCATAAGGTTAACCCTAAAATTAGGAAGAGGGTTAAATGGTCAAGTGGCTATTGGATACATGGAAAAGTGGCAAATTGGGAAAAGTTGAACATAAGTGATTATGTGAACAAAGTTGATATGTGGGGAAAGTGACCTAGAAGATGCTTCTAAGGAAGCTACTTGGAGAGTATAAATAAGAGGCAAGGGTCTCTTGTGAAATGAATATCTTGAGCATGTATTGAAGATATATTCTGAGAGATAGATGATCTGGAGGATCACATGGACGCATCAAAGTTTTGACAAGTCTGAGATCATGAAAACAAAAGTCTCAAAAGTTCAGAAACCCTAGTTTCTGAGGTATACGTGGGCTGCAGTGAGCCAGGGCATGTACATATGTGGGATGAATGAGGACATAGCGCATATAGTGGATAAAGTCATGAAGACTTGTGTGTGAGTTGGTTCCAGGATATTGAAGACTGAAGCAAGTTCCATATCTGCATTCTATGGGCTCAGAACTACCATAGAAACTATGGTATGGTTACATTATTGTCTTGATGGATACTCCTGCTTGTTGTGTGGTGAATGTTAAAATATTGTGTAACTGCAAAGAATATTCTTATCCCCTTTTGTGGATAAAGTAAAAGATAAAATATATTTATTATTGATTAGATCAATCCCCTTCTGTGGATTGATCATTTCGGACATTGTAATTGACCAAATCCCCTTTTGCGGATTGGTCAAACCCTAATTGTAATATGCAAAGCAAGAAGTCAGCCCCCATGAAAATTAAAGTAGTTCTAACCACCTAGATTGAGAAGTCGACCCTGCTAGTGAAAAGAAACCTCAGTTCGACACCTACCAGATTGTATAAATAAGAGAGGTCAATGCCTCATTTACACACTCACTCAGCTCACTCATCTAGTGCGCAAGTATTGAAGGAAGTTGCAGTTGCTAGTTGTCGGAAGAAGGAAGAGAGAGAGAAAGGCACATTCTTGGGAGAGGAATTTTTGTGTTGTTTGGTTCATTGTCTTGGATTTGTATTGGCTATCTATATTAAGGAAGTTTTGTTGGGTTTTCTTCCCCATGAGGGTTTTCCAGGATAAATGTTGTGTATCTTGTGATTGCGTTTCTCTCAGTGATCCTATCTATGCTATTTTTATCTAGTATGTTGAAAGGTAACCTACTAATAGCTTAAAATTTAACATGGTATCAGAGCTAAGCTGAAGAGAGAATCTTTCACGGGAAAAAGAAAAGCGTCATTTTTGTCGTACAAGAAAATTAGGGCTTTTTATTGAAGAATAATTTCAGCCCCAAAACCATCTAGAAAAGTGTGCCCTTCCTCAAGGATCACTTTGGCATCTTCAGCGCACCTTTTTAGTGGCTAGATCTTCCAAAAAGTGAAACCCTAGTTTTCACAAAGTACTAGAAAACCATAGTACCAGAAGTATCAGAGTACCAGAAGTACCAAAAAACTAGAAGCACTAGTCCAAAAATCCGATGATCAATTTTGAAGGGGTAAAATTTGGATTTTCAGAAATTTGACTATACCAGCATATTCACCTCAGTCCAGCGCATCTTTTGGTGACTTTAGTTTTCAGATCCAAGAAATTTGATTTTTCTATTATTTATATAGCCCAGAGGGATAGGGTTTCTACTGCAAAAAATAATGGCTACCAGCATGAGGGTAGAAGACAGGCTGGAAGAATCTAAAAACTTTAGATCTTGGAAGCATAGGTTGCAGATGATTCTAGATGAGAATGATCTCCTATAACATGTTACAATGGGTGTACTAGAACTAGATGAAGAAGAGAAAAAGAACAAACATAAGAAGAATGAAAAGAAAGCAAAGAGAATCGTGTCAAATTCAGTAAAGGATCACTTGATCCCTCATATTTCTGAACTACAGACAATAAGGAAAATGTATGAAGCACTCAACATGTTATATGAAAGCAAAGATATTAGCCAGAATGTTTCCTTAAGAAATCAACTTCGTAATATGAAGATAGAAAACTCAGAATCTGTCACATCCTATCTTATGAGAGTTTCTCAGATCAGAGATTAGCTTGCAGCTATTGGAGATGTCATTAGTGACAAAGAGCTTGTAACCACAACCCTAAATGGGTTTCCAACATTTTTGATTCCTTTTGTACAAGGAGTGTGTGCAAGAAGCAAGTTACCCAATTTTGATAAGTTATGGGCAGATTGCACACATGAAGAATCCTTGCAGACCAACAAAAGAGATTAATTGTTGATGAAGAGGAAGCTCTTACAGCTCAAAATAACAAAAGAAGTTCCTTCAGGAAGAGCAATAAAGAAGATAACTTTGTAAGAGTTCTAGATGAGAAGAAATATGTTTCAAAGATCAGATGCTACAACTGTCAAAAGTTGGGACACTTTTCCTATGACTGTCCTCAAGGAAAAGGGAAAAGAATGTATCAAGCGCATGTGGCAACGGAAGAGGAATCTCCTCCCTCAAAGAAATCTTTAGCAACAATTGAGGGTTATGTACTTTAAGTTGAAGATAGTTGATCTAAATAAATATAGAAAATGGTGGAGTCCATAGAGCCTCCCCACACAAAAAACAAAAGATAAGTATTCATGTTTATTTTTTGTATCTAGTTTACCTTATCATTACAAGTTAGATTTTTTGTGAGATTGTTAATTAACCTCGTTTTATTTCAGTTTCTATGTAGACTTATCAAATAAAAGGATAAAGAAAGAGATAAATATTTATTTCAGGTATGATCACTCATGAGAGTGACAAAGAAAGCATAATGTAAGTAAGTTTACAAGTCTCGAAAGAAAGAACTTATGTCATGAATTGAAGAATTTAAACAACATGAGAAGGACGCATGATATGATGATAATCAGTAAAGACCAGACAATATCCAGTATTTATATAGGAGCATGAGGCTCCTAAAGATGTAGAACAAAAATGTTCAAGATGAAGAAAAAGATGGATACTTAGATATAGTGGATGAGATGAAGGTAACTACAGGTTGCTCCAGTACCTTTCTTATAGATGTAGAGGGAGCAGGTTGATCTAGTATGAAGTATGAAAGAAAGAAATGTTCGAATTCAAGAAGGCACCCAAGATATTGCAGAAGAATAACTTCAAGGATGATGATTAGAAGCTATTAGTTTGGTGCAAGAGGGAGCCATGTCTCCGAGTTCGAAATGAAGGATCATGATTTGATGCAGTTAGGAAAGTAGATGGGTAGCATGGTATTTTACCATGAAAATATTTTG
Organism: Picea glauca; assembly: GCA_000966675.3. Classification (NCBI taxonomy): domain Eukaryota; kingdom Viridiplantae; phylum Streptophyta; class Pinopsida; order Pinales; family Pinaceae; genus Picea; species Picea glauca. Next base: position 1,063,314 of record JZKD02S1673226.1, read on the forward strand.
GACCACAATATATTTTTTCAAATCCCATAGCTAGACCTTCATAGAGAAGGAGAAAGAGAAAAGACCTTCGTAGAGAAGGAAAGAGCAATCCCATAGGTAGAACTTCATAGAGAAGGAAAGGAGAAGAGACCTTTGTAGAGAAGGGGAATGAGAAAATTTCCAAGGTTGGCCTCTATCCAAGTGTTGAGTTTTGGATACTCCAGGGACATGCTAGAATACCCTCGTAGAGATGGGTGTGACCACCCTCATAGAGAGGAATGTGGATGTTTCTCCAAGGGGCAGTGGGAAGATACTCTCCTCTGGACAAGGATTGAGTAGCCTGGAACACAAAACTTGACCATATGGAATGGTTAGTTGGCTCTTGAGGTCTGTGTCATGATATTGTGTGGATCATGGAAAGGGAGTCTAGTCTTTCCCAGGTTAGCATATTAGATTCTCTAGTTCATGTGGGATGACTAGGAGTGAAGCTATGATAGTATTCCTCCCCAGTGGATGGGTGAGGTAGATGACTACAAGAGAAGGGAGAACATAAAAGGAATGGAAAAACTCATAGAATATCTTATGTGTGAAGATAATACATCTTCTGTTTGAAGATAAGATATCTTCCGTGTGAATATAAGAAAGAAGTATCTTCTGTGTGAAGGAAAAAGAAAGAAAGAGTATCTTTTGCATGAAGATAAAAGAGAACAAAACTTCTGATGATTTATAGATATGTCAGTTAGTGATCATGATGCCAGATGACCAAGTGGATTAAATTGATGCCTCTTGTTATCTAGTTGATGATGTTATCCAGTTGATGATGTTACCCAATTGATGATGTTGCCCAGTTGATGATGTTATCTAGTTGATGATGTTATCCAGTGGATGTTGCTACCTAGTTGATGTTGACATCCAGTGACCTGTCAAAAGATAAAGAATATCCTTCTTGTTAAGAGGGAGTGTTAAAATACTGTGTAACTACAAAGAATATTCTTATCCCATTTTGTGGATAATTAAAAGATAAAATATATTTATTATTGATTAGATCAATCCCCTTTTGTGGATTGATCATGTCTGGAATTGTAATTGACCAAATCCCCTTTTTTGGATTGGTCAAACACTAATTGTAATATGCAAAGTAAGAAGTCGCCCCCCAAGCAAATTAAAGTGGTTCTTACCACCCATATTGAGAAGTTGGCCCTGCCAGTGAAAATATACCTTAGCTCAACACCTACTAGATTGTATAAATAAGAGAGGCCAACGCCTCATTTACACACTCACTCAACTCACTCATCTAGTGCGCAAGTATTGAAGGAATCTGCAATTACCAGTTGTCGGAAGAAGGAAGAGAGAGAGAGGCGCATCCTTGGGAGAAGAATTTCTATGTTGTTTGGTTCATTGTCTTGGCATTGTATTTGCTATCTATATTAAGGAAGTTTTTCTGGGTTTTCTTCCCCACAAGGGTTTCCCAGGATAAATTTTGTGTATCTTGTGATTGTGTTTCTCTTAGTGATCCTATCTATGCTATTGTTATCTAGTATATTGAAAGGTAACCTAATAATAGCTTAAACTTTAACAGTGAATGCTTAAGGAATTCTTGGTATGTGTGTTGGTTGATGGAGTGAGAAACAATCTTATGATTTAGTACTAATATGATTGCTATAGTATACTGGTGGCTTATACATGATTGAGTAGCATTCATATTGTATGGTTGAGAAGCATGAGTAAGTTGTTGGAGATCTTGGATGTGTTGTGATTGGTTATTGTTTAGATTGGATAGTAAAAGACAAAAGTTAATGTGATTGAAGGTTGTAGAGGATATGCGTTTATCTTGAAGAGAAAACCCTAAGTAACTCAGAAGTGATACACAGGTTGTAGTACAGACTGGCCGTGTACATACGCGAGTTGTAATACTAGTAGGGCGCGTACATACGTGTCTTACACTACCGACAGGTCGTGTACCTGTTGAAATATTGGTATCTGTTGAGGAGTGTTGCCTCATCTCAGTTGGTGTTGAGTGTGTAATATGATTATTGCGTTATAGAGATGGTGATCTTGTAGATTTGTACTCTATTCAGTTGTTGTTGATAACCCAAGGATTGTAGCCCGTAATAAAAGGAAAATTGTACATACATCTTGTGTTCCTTTTGGTGATGATTTATTGATGATATATGTTTTTGATCTATGTTGTTGATACATGTTCACATTTAACTGGTTATAAATGACGGTAATAAGTAATGAGTAAATGGTGATTGCTAACTAAAAAGTTTTGTGAAAGGGAAAAGTTTGAAAAAGAGCACCGCACTCATTCACCCCCCTTCTAAGTGTGGTAGGTGTGTCCAAAACTTCATGCATTATGGCAGGGTCATGAAAATATTCATGAAGAAGCTCCAATCCATTATTATTTATTTTTAGGAAGCTTATCGCTTCCTCTCCTTTGTAGACCAGGTTTGGCTCTGGTAATTTCAACATTTCTCTAAATATTGAGGGTGCCAACGAGATGGGAGAATTATTTTTCAATGCAATAAATATTTTGTTTTGAATGATCCTTTCGACACACTAGGTGATGACGTCTTTGCACTCGAAGACTTCTAGAACACACTCGGAAATAACTATTCATGATGTCCATACTTTGTTGTTTTCTCTATCCAGCAATTTCGAGTAATACTAGTAGGAGCACGACCAATGATAATTTTGATCTTCTCTAGAAAAGAGGTTCAGGGTATCCCCATAGAAGGATTTATTTCTCATGGTTGTCCCAACAAATCTTGCTATCTTTTCTTGAGATATTATTTTTCACAGTAAAATGAACTTGAGTTAGATGTTTTTTATGGAAACATGAACTCAAAATAACTATTATTTGCCTCGGTAACAACACTATTAATTAACAACCACCTCAACAATAAATTTGGTAGTTGGGTCCATAGGGATAACAAGAAATGTGACATCGAATAATGTGAAGGGATGGGTAATGGAGGAACATCAAGGTTGATGATTACTATGAAAAAGTAGATATGCAAGTCCAAAGGTCCACAAGTCCAAAAGTTCAAAAGTATGGAATGGCTAAGTATCACAAAGTATCGAGCGAACAATGGAGAGAGTGGAAGTGTATCATGTAGGTCTGCAGGTCCGAAAGCCCAAAAATATGAGATATAAAATAATTCTAAGTGTTGGGTGGACTTATGCATAGGTGAATTGATGATAATGCAAGACTCAAGTGTGATAGTCCACGAGTCTGGAGGTTTGCGAACATGAAAATGGTTAAGCATAGTAATTCCAAGAAAGGAAAAAAGAAGGGATAAAGATAAAATGGGAAAAGGGAAAATATATAAGGGGGGAAGAAAGGGTATTGAAAGAGGTGGGAAAATATAATAAGGGAGGGGAAAAATAAAAGCACGAAAGGGGTTCAATAGTGGCTTATTATCTGGCTTCTGGTCCCTCTCGGGATTCCATTTTCTTCTTACTTTACCCATGATTGGGTCATTCTTAAGGAACCTACAAAATATAATTTGGTTCTCTTTGGATGAATAGAATTATGCTTTTTTTCATGGAAAAAAAAGTGTAATACAAACAACAGTTTTTCATCTACCAATGTAAAAGATTGTTTGAAAAAACAAATGCAAAAGTGATGGGAACCTCAAGAAAAACATTGTACAAACATACAAAATTTCTATTGAAAATAGATTCAAATGATGAACTTTCTTGTTGGATAGTTATTTGTAGACACCCTTACAAATATAGACTTGCATAATAGATCAAACTAAGCCCCATGAATATTGGTTGGAAAATTATCATCGTTCACCAAAAGTAAGGGATGTGTTGTGATGAAGAATAGAACCAAGACAATATGGAGAGAATCCAAAACATATATTGGAAATGACACAAATAGAATTTTTTAATAAGTTCAAAGAGAAATACATTCAAGTTAAAATGTCCATCAATACATGTGTGCAACAAAAACCATGGTATGTTAAACCCATCACTGTTCATGACACTTGTTGTTCTCGTTATCATGTGGGATTTGAGTTATATTACGACACTTTTCTTGATTTTGGTAAAACATTTTGGGCAAGTTCACCTCCTCCCTTCACAATTCATGCCTTTATATCCCAAATTCTATGTGAAAGAGAAAGTGTTGAATTATTTTACCAAAAAATGTGTTGGTGGAAAGAAATGAAATCAATGTGGAAATATAGCTTTATTTTACTCCAAGTATCATATTGATATGAATGATCAATCCTTGTCAAATATAGAAGTGAATTGGAAGAGATATGAATATATCAATGTTATTGCTTCAAATTCTTCAATCATTATTTTCAAAAGGATTTATTTGCAAGAGGATAAGATCTCCGTGATAGATTTTTGAAGAAGTTTGAAAACAAAATTTATAAATACACCAAGAATTTACATAGATATCGATGTAAAGATCTACAATTCAAACAATCCCGTGAAGTTTTTCCACCTGGGACGATTTTGTTAGCGGTTGATTTTGCAGATAATTATGCATTCGCTGCACAAAGAGAAATACAGAGTGCATATTGTCATTTTGATCAAGTCTCTATACTTGTCCATGTTCTATACATACATGCTCAATAGAGTGTTGATAACATAGAAAGCACCAATGAGAATCGACATGTCATTAAATAATATCACTTTTATATAAGTGATGATCATATACACGATACTCATTTTGTACAACATTGTTTTGATTTACAATATGATTCCTTGAAAGTATGTGGGATCGAATACAATCAACATTGGATATGATCAGATGGATGTGCAAGTCAATTGAAATATTCATGATCATTCTATTGGTTGTGTCATCTTCATAAGAAATCAAACATTAAACATTGTTGGAATTTCTTCGAGACTGGTCATGGGAAAGGAGATTGTTGGAATTTCTTTATTCATAAAATAGAGAAACCTGCTACAATGAAGATGCCGATTTGGAATGCTCAACAGATGGCCAAGAAGATAGACAATAGATAAGAGCTGCTACAAAATGCTCCCTCTAATACAAAAGATGCCTCCAAAGGCTGAAT
>JZKD02S1673229.1:46325-57482 GCA_000966675.3 Picea glauca
TATATATATATATATATATATATATAATGATAATTTTTTTACAAAAAGTGTTTTTGTTCGAAGACCAAAATATCAGAAATGTGAAGCGCATGGCTTCATATACAAATAGAGAATCAATGATGTTGCTCTCTATAACATGCGAATTCCTGTAATAATCTACAAAGAATTCGACTGATGGAAGCGGACACACCCACAGTGTGGAGTTGGTAATGCCTCAGAACATCATCTATAGAGGCATCAGGGATGTTCATCGTGAGCCCCTCCAGGTTTTGTTCTATGGTCTCGTAGTTGGCAATAACTACTCTTGCTACGACTCCTCTCTCCCCTTGCCTCTGAATTGGGGATGAACCTGGAGGATGGTAAGGTCCCACATCTGCATCATCAAAGAGTGTTTGATTAATCATTAGATAAAAAACATAAAAACATTTTATATCATTAAAAATCACAAAAAAATCATATAAACAAAATATCCTTCTTACCTATCTCCCCCCATTGGGAGCCCTCAGGAAGAGATAAGTCTGGATCTCCTCGGAAGTCTATCCTGGCATATGCGGAAGTCTATCCTGGCATATGCATAGTCATTGACCATGATCATCTGATTTCTCAACCAGTCGAAGAAAACATCGTTATATCTAATGATAGTACTGGTTGCATGTCCCTCCATGAGGTCGACCCACCTCTTCATTCTTGGATCCTGTGGGGTAGGTATACCCCACTCTACCTGTAAGCACAAAATTGGGACCCTCTCTAGGAAGAAGGATACCAAAATTGACTCGTGCCCAAATTGTTTCAGCTCGCCACTCTTGCACTTGGTCAGTTGTTTTTTCATACTCTTGAGAACCCCTTCGCACCAATTGAAAACTTGGGGCTCGATACACTCTAGCTCATACTGAACATAGATATGAAGAGACATATTGGGAGTTGCACTCCCTTCCATGCATGTGATGGTATAGAGGATGGTCCATAGAGGCAAGTCTTAGATGTCTCTTATAGAAAATTTACCGCTATGCTTCTGAGTACCTGGCACACAATGTGCACTAATATAGTGGTTCATAGGCTCGACGCCTCCCCTGCTACTTGTAAGTATTACTCGGGACCTAAGGCGAGATAGCCCAATTAAGAAGTATATATCCTCGATATATATCGTAAGAATGTGAACTCCCACATGAAACAACTGCTCATTCACATCCCACATGTGAATTAGGTACTCGAGTAATCTCATTTGGGCCCTCATACCCTGGATTTTGAAATTTTTTAATAACCCACACCGTTGGAGGGCCATTACCATTACCAGATCATTCATGAAAAATTAGTCTTCCTCCTCGTGTTCTCTCTCTCGCCACTCCAACATTTTTACCGTGGAAAACCTACAATGGAACCATAAAGAGATATTAGCATCATTATCTTCTTCCCTGAAGAATTTTTATTGGCATTTTCATCTTTAAAAACTTTTGGGGTTGCGCACGTCGTAGGCCAGGGCATATGCACAGTGCGGAGTTGTCACAAGCCATCTATAAGGTCTCCTGTGATGATCCTAGACCGTCGTAGGGCCCGATATAGGGCACCTGCGACGACCTTTGCGCATAGGTACCCTAAAAAACTTAACTCAAAAGTCTATTTCTAACCAATGACAAACAAATTTTAATCCATGTAAAGTTGGAGGAAATGAAGATTACATGTTCTGTGGAGATGGTTTGTCAAATGATCAATCGTGCCCTCCGCGATCTGTTGTTGAAAATCGAGGTAAAATAGGGGGTTTAGATAAAGGTTTGGGTGAAATGACAAATGGAATAGTGAAATGAGGTTTTTACCCATTTTTATTGATTTTTCATTTTTTTCATTTGTATTTTATATGTTTAATCTAAACCCTAAAGTCCTAACAACTCTACAAGTGGTTGATTTTTGCATATAAAAATCCTAGGAGTGAAACATTGAACAAGGATACACTTTTTGGTTTGTTTTTATACATTTGTCGCATGTACAGATCCTTTTAGGGTTTTTCCAGGAAAAACTCCGAGCTTAGTTTTTGTTCTTTCTCGTGCTCATAAATCAATGAGAATGTAACCGAGTATACTTTTATCACTTTTTCAAACTCGTAATGGTAACACAAAAAATTAAACCTATAAAGTATCTTTTAAACACTTTTCATGCTCCGTAAAACCAAAAATATTGTTGAGTAACCTTGTTCTTTTCATGCTCATAAAATTATTTGAATAAAACATTTGATGAGCGGTAGGTTATCACTTTTTTGGTCTCACCAGATTCATTTACTAAAAAGGAACTATGGATTTCTCTTTAAGTGTTTTTCAGACTCTCTAAACATAAAAAAAAAACTTGAGTTTTCTCTCTTTGGACTCGTTAAACAAACATCGAAAGACCCATATGGGACCAAACCACTCATTCTTAGGGTTCGTTAAATATACTCTGAGGGACTCATTCGAAGGATGAGCTTACATCAACAAGCATATGTTATCCTCCTCGAGCTTGCATAAAAATTAAAGAGGTACTTGCCAGAAATGGTGGGGGGGAATTGGGAAAGAAATGTGTCTCTGTATCCGTGTTAGTGGCAGTAATGGTCGCTCTCAAACATGAAACCCCCCCTTCATCATTGTATCCGGGTTGGGAAATCCATTTGTCTCTCATTTGACTATCCACATGTTCATATGTTGGGTCCTCCTTGATTCAATGTTGTTAAGACTATTGTCATGTCATTCATATGTTCAAGAGGAGTCTAACCTAAACAAGCGTTTTATTGAGTCGGTCATCTGCAGTAGTAAATTTTCTACCATGTCAGCCTTCCCGGTGTCAGTTTTGAATCGTTGCTTACTCTGATCTACTTCAAATATGTTACTTATTTCATGTCATTCATGGAGGATACATTAAGGCTCTCTTGTTACGAGTATTTTCCTGTCGACTTCAACTCATTATCCAAGAACAAGACTTAGAAATCATTCAGTATCTTAGAGCCTGCATGCCTCAATGGCAGGTTTCTTCACTTTCAACAATGGGTTTACATCATTGACCCCTTATTGGAAGATTCCATCGAGTGTTCGACTTGAACTCATTTATTCACATTCATTGGATTGTACTGGGGTACCTTGGGATTCATTGACATCAATGGTGATTTCCCTCGCACTTGTTATCGGTCTTCATTAATGACCGGTAATCAAGTGGTTTCTACCATGTTCTACTTAAACACATGTAATCAAATGGTTAGATTCATACTTAGGGACGATGGAGATGAAGACCCTGGATCACACCATTCTGGTCCAGGTTGCGACGAAGTATTCATGATTTGTATTGACACATAGATCCACTTTGAATGTCTCATGGCTATGTCCAAATTTGAGTCATTTTAGAGCATAGATCACAATGTATTTTGGGTGGCTATACCCGTTCATAATGACATGGATCCACAGTGTATTTTTAGTGGCCATGAATCACTTGAAATTTTGTAGTCTGAGTATGGGAATGCCTACCTCAGACAATGGTATATTATTATGTTGAGTCTTGACTGTTTGCAAGTTCTCGATCAGTGTGCTCCTTGTTTCCAACACACACATTCTACATAGTATTTCGACTATCATGAGTTCCAGCTTCATACTTTGGGGGGAATTTTGTTACACATTATTTTGGTCACCCTAGTGATCCATTGACAACATGTGTTCATGTTCCCAAAAAGAGCCTTTCTTCATGAGGAAAGTGACTGACTTTCTCTTCTTTGCATTTATCGATTAATGTGATCTTGGGAGATCTTTGTATGTCCATGACGTGGATCTAGGGAGATTTGTTTATGTCTGCATTTACCGATTAATCCCATAAAATGAAGGTCTAAGACCCTCTTATGTCTTGTCAATTCAATATATTCCACATACATTTTTCATGTCTCTACAATAAAAGAATACTTTAATTAGTCACAATATAATTAATGTCTTCACAATATAAGTTGAAACAAGACTACTATATAATATCAATGTGCATGCCCCGACATCAATATTAGCTTCTCAACTTCTAAGGAATATTAAGTTGGATTATTGTTTGTACCCGGGTTTTAGTTATCTCAACTAAGATTTTAATTTATTCCATGACACTTTAGGGAGAGTGACATTCATGTCGACTTGAACATGAAATATTTTACAATATCTATTCAATTAGTGGAGTGTAATTTGTGACATCCCAACAAACATTTGATTTAAAACTAGAAGGATAACAGAAAGAAATCTTGGACGATCCCTCCTAATTTACAAATGAACCCCAACATGTGGTGAAATAAAGAATAGTAAGTCTCAACTAAGGAGATACTCAATGAAAGAGGAGGATGGGTCCCCACGGCGAAAGAGAAACAGACTAATCTCGGATGCAAGGTCAACAAAAAGTTCACATGGGTTGTTGTAGTAAACAAAGTGTGTTGGGATTTCTCCAAATCCTTAATACAAGGAGCGAGAATATAACAACAGTTATCGTTCCACGCCATTTAAGTGTTGGGACTATCAATCAAGTCAAACTAAATAAGCATACAACCGAGGTCATATATCAATACCATCGACCAACCAATAACATTTATGCCAAGTTGTGGAACAACACCAAGCATCAAATGCAAGTCATAAAGAGAAATAAAGAACATTCACACAAGGCTCTAAGGGAAGATCTCACGGGCCCATCAATTGTGCACTATCAATATAAAATAAATTTGAATTCTATTATCTCGCTACCGAGAACTAAAGGAGTTTTCCCTCTTCGTTCAAATCTCTAAAAAACTAATGCAAAGAGTAAATGACAGAGTCTGCCATCCTAAATCTTAAATATTTGAGAATGGTTCTGGAAGTGACGTGGGTTTTGGGGATTGTCACTCATTTTCAAGTAAACGACAGAGCATTAAATTAAGGAAACACTAACAACTTGGCATTACATGGATAACAATCTTTATCATTGTTATGGGTTCACTCTTAAAACTAAGGAAACTACCATGCGGTTCGTTGCAAGATCTGATTTAATTCTTCTTGATAATTTTGTAAAGAAAGCGATTGTAAAATAAGTCTTACCTCAGTTTAACCCTTTGATGACGAATTACAATGTAACCCAACAATTATAATTTGTAATATTTTTAAAATAATTTGACCACGACCATACGAGTTTCAAAATCGATATCGTATTAAATTACTTCGACTGAGAAATAATCTAACTTTGCGATGGCGTCAAGCTTGACAGAGAATAGTAAGATCTTGTTTCCCATTTTCAACTAAACAAAATAAAATGTGATCATAACAAAATTATGAAACACGGAAAACGAAAAGAATTCTTAGTGTCCCAATGCAAATCTGGTCTCGAATTTTCAATAAAACCTTTACAAGGAAACTACAAAATTCTGGTTCAAATTTACGTTAAAATACATGACAATATAACTTCAGTTTGGATTTTCAATTAAAACCTTGCATTTAAATACAAAATTCCATTTTGGTTTGCACATAAAAATTTCAGTGACCCAACATATCTAACATTTTAGAAATTGCAACCTTGACAATGTTTCCATATAATTAATTATAGAGTTGAAATTTATACTACAACGTCCTTAGATTTAAATTGAAATTTCAAGATAAATCCACAATGACTTTTCAATTCTAATTTCCAATTCAAGTTGCATCCTTTTACTGCACTATATAACTTTCAAATTCAAGAAACTGTGAAGTAATGGTAACGATTTAATAAATTCAAGTTCCGATTTTAAAACAAAATGGCAACGAACTATCAAGTTCATAAATCCGATTTGTACATAAATTGGCACTGGACAACAATTCAATTTTTTTATTACACAATGACTCTTCAAAGAGCTTGGAAATTCTACACTAGAATTTACCATACTATATACATATCTACTCTTAAGGAAAAATATTTTTTTGAAATAAAATACCAGAATCAAAGAAGACAAAGAATTGATGATGTCCTTCAAAGACTTGCACTCTTTCTGTTCTCCTGCTTTCTAATCACCGAAACTTCATTGGCACCTCCCAGCCAATGCTAAGGGTACTCTTCTTCCCCCTTAGCCCCCCGATCCGAAAATGGGCCACACACAAGAAACCAACAACAATAGCTCCAAGGCTTGCCTCAGAAGGAAGATCTTTCACTCTTTCTTCAAGCTTGGTATCCCAACTCTCACAAGTAAAACACAGTCCACATAATTTTGGCAGCATAATATTACCAAGAATAAGTGAGATCCATTTCCCTTCTACCACATTTGTTTTATAGAAAAATCCCCAATGACGCATGTCCTCATGCACAATTAATTAACTTTTTAATTAATTTAATTAGGATTATTCACCCACACACTTGTCACACTCTCCCCAAATTGCACAAGTAATTACCATTTTTATTTTACTTAAAAAATCAATTTCCCTCACATTCCCCATTGTGTTCCTATTTTTTCTCTTAGTTGTCCCTTTGTTCCCCAAATTTTCATTTAATGAGTGTCTCCTAACTAGATCTTAGTTAGAGTTCGATTAGGAGTCTTCTTCTAGTTAGACTAGTGGTAGGTTGACTCAAGATTATTTTCCATTTGTACTCTTATTCTCTCATATTGATATTTCTTTTATTTTTAAAAATCCATTTTATTAATTTCATGCACACATGTGCAATTTATCCATTCTTTTATATTTTTATTTATCTTCTTCCTAGAGTTTGATTTTATTTTAAATCCTTTAAATTTATTTAATATTTTAACTAGTCCCTTAATTAAACTTAGACTTCAACTTAGTCTAGAACTTAGGCTTAGACTCTTGTTAGGATTCAAGGTTTGTAATTTACTAATTAAATAATTATTTTATCTAACAAGGTCTAAACACTTTCAATGTTTTCTAGGCCACCTAGATTTATTTGACTCATCTTTTAATTATGTGATGTGCCCTTCAAGATGCACCTTCATGCTCCAAGGGTGCCACTTTCCTTTGAATGGTTTTGGAATTTTTTTCGACCCTTGGAGTCAACACTCCACTCGGTCGACCTTGTGAGAGACTAAGGGCTTCTAAGGAATAAGTACTTTGCCTTATTGAAATCCCCTTAGAAATTTTCGTGAGAGATTATCTCAACCCTCCCTTGTGACATCGTGAACCTCTCAAACTAGGTAATCGTTAACCTACCGTTCAGGCCACGATAGGAGTGCTAGTAGGCTGTGACAAGGACGCTGCCACACCTCTTCCTCAAGTGTTTGGTTTATGTGCATGACCCCTTTACTCCTTATGTGAGTCGTATTAGCAAGCATTACCAAGCCTACATCCACTAACAAAAACAACGTCAATAATCCATATACATAAATCATACTATAATCAATCATATGTCACATATGTGAAAATTGAAATACTCAAACAAAATACGATCCACTCCCTGACTCAATCTAGAGTCCAAGGAAATCCATTGATGCCATCAACATCCATAACTTGTCATATGTCCTGCATACTCAGGAAGCTCGTCAACAGAATTTGTCAATACATATACATCAAATTAAAAATAAGTCACAATACATCATCATCATCATATATAACCCATAATCGAAATGAAATCATAATATACCATAATCGAATCACTTGCACGCAATTGTCCTCAAAGAATAAGTCAATGAAAGTGTGCTCAGTAGAACGAGATGTTACATACACCCCCTCTTGTTTTAAATTTCATCCTGAAGTTTTATAGTATATAAATGAAAGTAAACAAATGTATCAGACATAGATCCACATATCTAATCTATCAAACAGGTAAGGAAATTGTTGAAGCATTTCATATGCGTCCTCCCAGGTATCCAAGTGTGGACTATAGTTGTCCCACTGGAACTTGACCTGATCGACTATTCAATGTCATAGTTGTTGAATGTGATGGTCCAGAATGTGGATTGGCTTCACCATGAGAGCATCCCCATCCGACACCTGCAAAGAACTCATGTCATTAACGTGTGACAGATCACTAATATAACATCGTAAGATAGATACATGAAAGACATTGTGCATATGGTTCAAAGAATAAGGAAAGACTAGTCGATAAGCCATGAGTCCTTTATTTTTCACAACCTCGAAAGGTCCCACAAACCTAGGAGAGATTTTATCACCCTTTCCGAACTAGATCGAACACTTGTGTGGTTTTACCCGCAAGAAAACTATGTCACCAACTTCATAACTTCATTCAACGCGATGCACATCAACATAACTCTTATGTCGATCATGTTCTTCTTTAATCCTTTGTCTTATCTATTGCATATGTTTTTTCATTTATTGGATTACTTCTAGTCCCACTAGGACCCTATCCTCAAGTCGATCCCAACTCAACGATGTCTGACATGGTCGCCTGTAATGAAACTCAATGGTGCCATATTAATCGTACTCTGGTAACTGTTGTTATAAGAAAAATATACCAATGGAAAGAAACATTCCCAATGTTTATATTGGTCCATTATATACATATGTAACATATCCTCCAAAATCTGGTTCATTCTTTCTATTTGTTCGTCTATCTCTGGGTGATATGTTGAACTAAATTCAATTGTGTTCCCAAGGCCTCTTGGAAACTGGTCCAAAACCGCCCTATAAACACTGATCCTCGATTGGATATGATCCTTCTTGGTACACCATGTAATCTCACAATATCACTAAAAAAGACTATGGCTATATCCGGTGCCTGATACATCGTACACACTGGAATTAAGTGTGCACTCTTCGTCAGAGTGTTAACTCCCACAAAAATTGAATCGTGTATTATTTCTATCAGTGGAAATCCAACAATAAAATCCATCGAAATGACCTCCCATTTTGATTTAGGAATAGTGTGTGGTTGTAACAATCCTGCTGGATGTCTATGCTCAACCTTCACTTGTTGGAATTCTAGACATCTCGCCATGTAACTAACTATGTTCTCTTTCATTCCTTTCTAGAAGAATAAAGTCTTAAGTTATGCCTTCATCTTCGTGACTCCCAGATGAGCCATGTATAATGCTCGATGAACTTCACTCAAGATTAAACTTATTAATCTGTCATTAGGCGGTACATAAATTTTATTATTAAATTTCAACCATCCGTCCTTGTCCAATGAGTAACCTTCAAACTTAGGTACCATCATGGTATTTTGTCCAATATTATCCTTTACTTATTTATACCAGTCATCGTCTACTTGTAAAGTTATAATATTTTATTGAAGATTCGTCTTAAGATGTATTACCGAGAATATGTGTGGTCTCCGACTCAATGCATTTGCTACTCTGTTCATCGTTCCTTTAATGTAAGAAATCTCAAAGTCGTATTCGCTAAGTAATTCTGACAAACACCTTTGTTGCGCGTTCAAGCCACTCTGCTTAAATATATGTTGCAATCCACAGTGATTTGTCTTTAATTCAAATTTTCTTCCAATCATATAATGTCTCCATACTCTCAAGGCATATACAATTTCTAATACCTCCAAGTAGTGAGTTGCGTAGTTTTCCTCATGCCTTCTCAATTTTCTTGAAATGTAAGCGATCACTCGACCGTCTTGCATCAAAACTCCACCTAAACCTTCCTTGGATGAATCCATGCATACCAAGAATTCATTGTCCATGTCTGGGACCTTTAGTATCGATGTTTTTGTCAACAAATCCTTGAGCTTTTGAAATGATTCCGCGCATTTCTCAGTCCATACAAACTTCTTGTTTTTCTTCTGCAATTCCATGATTGGATTTTCTATCTTTGAAAAACATTCGATGAACCATCGGTAATATCCTTCTAAACCCATAAAGATATGTACTTATTGTATGTTTTTCGGCACTGGCCATTCCATAATGGCCTCTACTTTCGTTGGATCCACATCAATACCTTCACCAGATATGATATGTCCCAAGTAATGAATCTTCGATTGGTAAAAACAACATTTAGATAGCTTCCCGTACAATTTTTTTTCTCTTAAACATCGTAGCTTCCTCCTTAATCCATAATTGATGATATCTCGATCTCAAGTCAAACTTCAAAAACATCGTCGCTCCCTTCATCGGATCAAACAAATCGTCAATACTTGGTAGAGGATATTGGTTCTTGATCGTAGCTTTTTTCAATTGACGGTAGTCAGTACAAAGCCTCCATGACCCATCCTTCTTTCTAACAAAAATCACTAGGGAACCCCATGGTGATACGCTCAGACATATAAGTCCCAAATCCAACAACTCCAATTTCATTTTCAACTCTTGTAATTTCGATGTCAACATTTGGTAAGGTGTTCTCACTATCGGCTCAGTTCCAGGTTTTAAGTCTATTGTAAAATCCAACTCTCTTTCGGGTGGTAAACTTGGCAACTCTTCTGGAAATACGTCTGTAAACTCTTGTACTACAAGAAGGTTTTATAATCCTTCTGCCTAGCCCTTTTCATTTAGCACTAATATTGTATATAGCTTGCATCCTTTGCACATACTCTTCTGCAATTACACAAAAGAAATAAACCTCAGGCACACCCCCTGGTTTCTTCCTACAATCACTCTACTCTGCCCCAAATCATCCATCAAACTCAACCGTTTTGTCTTACAGTTAAGTATCGCATCATGCGATTCCAACCAATCCATGCCTATCACTATGTCATAAGATCCTAAGATCGTGACATATAGGTTGGCCTTCGTTATGAAATCTCCCAAGTTAATGCTATAATCTGTAACCTTTCCTCCACCTTTATGTTTGGCACTAGATTCCATTTCTACGTATCTGAACTCATCCTTCTCTACTTCCTTTACCTTAATTCTATTTAGCACTACACTAGAAACAAATCTCTTTATAGCACCTGGATCTATCAAAATACTAAAATTTTGATCGACGATCGTACATGACGTCTCGAGCATAGTGGACTGGTGCTCGACTTGGTAGTTATTCATCGCTACATGTATCCAGTGGACCTTTCCCAAATCTTCAATTGTAGTGGGTCCTAATGATCTGGCCTCTCTCTCCTTCTTAATCGAAAAATCTTGTTGGTAAAGTGTCTCTCCACATGTCCAACATCTAGTCTTCGATCCAGTGCTCCTGGTCCGCGACGTAGAAGTTGTTGGCCTAACATTCTGTGATCCTGGTTTGTTCTATTGAACATGCCTAAAATGTTGTTGTTTTTGTAGATGACATTATTACTGCTATTGTGGTCCTCTGTAAGGATTCCTCTGCTAAGGATTTTTTCATC
>JZKD02S1673229.1:63142-87149 GCA_000966675.3 Picea glauca
AAGAACTCAAAGATCCAACGCAAACCCACATGGTGGGTAGGAGCTCTTCCTGAGCATCAAAGCATAGAACCGGCTAATGATACCTCTAGCGAGGAAGATACAGAGACTGTACCACGGAAAATGGAACAAGTCCCCTCTGCTTAATAGCAAGAGCCCCCTTCCCCTAAAAATCCCATGGGGAAGGCCCAGGCAGAAACTAATCCAACTAGATTGCAGGCACCTCTCAGCCCGAACACCAGATCTCAAGCTAGGCCGATTTAGCAGATGAAGAAGGCCCTGACTTAACTGATGAAGAAGGCCCTCCAAGTCCGAAGGAAAGCCAACTTCATCAAAGCAAAGAATGGCAGATTGTGCCAAAAAGGAAAAAAAAAAACCTTCAAGTCAGAAAGGATGTAATGACCCGCAGTTGAACCAGGTCACTGAAATAGTTGGGTTTTCCAAGCTCACAAGTTATTTCTGTTTTAGCTCACTTAGGATTGGCCCTATGATTTACCAGGAAACTTTCAGCTGGAACAGGGTTGGAACATTTGTTGAAACACAGTGCTGGAATAGATGCTGAAACACAGTGCTGGAACATATGCTGAAACACAGTGTTGGAAGATGAAATAGTGCTGGAACTTATGCTGAAACACCGCTGTAACAATGCTGAAACAGTGCTGAGACACATGATGAAACGGTGCTGAGACTTATGCTGAAACAGTGACTAGAGTTTTAAACTTCCAATTCTTTTAGAAGGCGTACAGGACCTAGTTCAACTCCCAAGTCTTTAGCTATAGAAGTAGAATGATTCAGAAAGACAGGCCCAAAGAAATTCGAGGCCATTTTGTAATCGAATCTGTGGCTAGTCCACCCCATTAATATAATCCATAACCGTTTCTGTAAAAAAAAACATATATGTATTAAGTGAATTTGGAAATGAAAAGTGTTTTCTAGGAAAGGAAGATGAAGTTTGTTTATGGCATAGAAGAATGGGTTACATAAAATTCGTTAATCTTGTCAAAGTCAACAAAAAGGAAGCAGCCGGAGAAATTCCCTAGATCACAAAACCAACAAACACATTGTGCAAGCATTGTCAACGAGGAAAGTAAACAAAGACCAGGTTCAAATCAAAGGAATACTCAATGACAAGACCATTGGAAATTGTGCATACTGATCTAGTTGGACCAACTATAAAAAAGGGTTTAAAAGGTGAGAAATATTTTATGTTATTGGTTGATGATTATACAAGAATGGTTGCAGTTTGTTGTCTCGGGAATAAGTCGGAAGAATTTAAAAACTTCAAGGTATACAAGGAAATGGTTTAAAATGAAATGGATTCAAAAATCAAATGTTTGAGATTTGATAATGTAGGAGAGTTTACTTCAAAGGCATTTATGGATTTTTGCAGCAAACATGGAATAAAAAGGTAATTCTTCATTGCTAGAACACCTCAACAAAATGGGGTCATGGAAAGAAAGAACATGATAGTACAGGAAATGGCACAAACAATGTTAATGGATTCCAAGTTGACAGATGTTTTTTGGACACATGCAGTGCATACAATAGTTCACGTTCAAAATAGAGTAATGTTTAGGAACAATAGTGAAAAAACTCCCTACGAGCTATGGAAAGGAGGACTTGCAAATGTGAAGCACTTCAAAGTGTTTGGAAGAAAATGCTACATCAAAAGATAAGATGGCAGAATGGGAAAGTTTGACTCTTGTGTGGACAAAGGTGTACTTGTTGGTTATTCAAGTACAAGGAAAGCATACAAGTGTTACAATCTAAGGCTCAAAAAAGTTGTGGAAAGCATCAATGTAACAGTTGATCAAATAGGTGGATGAAAATTAAAGGAAGAAGAAAAGGAATTAGTGGAACAGGTTTATGAAGAAGAAACAAATGATGAAGAAGCAACAGAAGGGGAAGATGAAGAAAAGCATATAGAAGTAGAAGAGCAAGTTCAAAAAGTGCCTCCAAAGACACCTAGCAAACGAGTATAGAAGAATCATCCTTCATATCAGATTATCGGGAACAAGGATGTAGGATTTGAGACTAATTGAAGAATTTGTTCACCAAAACAACTTCACCTAGCACTCTTATTTACGATTGAACCAAACAGTTTTGAAGAGGCCAGGAAGGATGAATTCTGGATAAAATCCATGGATGAATAATTGGATCAGATAGATAAAAATGACACTTGATAATTGGTTCCAAGACCAAGGTACAAGAATTTGATCGACACAAAGTGGGTCTTCTTAAATAAATTGAATGAAGATGGAAAGGTTACCAGGAATAAAGCTAGATTGGTATGTAAAGGATACACACAGGTTGAAGGTATCGACTTTGAAGAGACGTTTCCCCAATTTCCGGAATGGAAGCAATCAGATTGATAGTATCTTATGCATGTTCACAGAATATTAAAGTGTATCAGATGGACGTAAAATCATCTTTTCTGAATGGGGAATTAGAAGAAGAAGTCTACATTGAGCAACCAGAAGGATTTTAGTTGTCAAATAATGAAGATTATGTTTGCATATTAAAGAAGGCCTTGTATGGTGTCAAACAAGGCCCCAGAGCATGGTATTTCATACTAGACATATACTTACAACAACAAGGGTTGAGAAAAGGAAATTTAGACAACAACCTCTACATCAAGGTAACTCAAGACAATATTTTATTAATTGAAGTTTATGTTGATGATATTATTTTTGGAAGTGATGATGATAGGTTAAGCCAGAAATTTGTAAAGGATATGCAGAATGAATTTTAAATGTCATTAATTGGACAACTATCCTTATTTCTGGTTCTTCATATATGTCAAAGAAACTAGGGCATTTTTATTTCTCAAACTAAGTATATCATAGAAATTCTAAAGAGGTTCGGAATGGAAGATTGCAAACCAGTTGCAAGTTGAGAAAAGATGACGATTCAAAGTCTACAAATCAGAGGCAGTACATGTCAATGATTGACATCTTACTATATGTGACAACATCCAGACCAGATGTAATGTAGACAGTTGGACAGATGGCATGATTTCAAGCAAAACCAAAGGAATCACATGTTCTAGTAGTGAAGAGGATTTTCATATATATCAAGGGAACAAAAGAGTTTGGATTATGGTATCCAAAAGGAAATGATCTATCTTTTATTGCCTACACGGACGCAGATTGGGCAGGTTGCATTGATGACCGACAAAGCACCAGTGGAGCGACATTCTACTTGGGTGAGTGTTTGATATCTTGGCTAAGAAAGAAACAACCATCAATATCATTGTCTACATCCGAAGCAGAGTATATTGCAAGTAGCAAAATGTTGTACATAGGTTCTATGGATAAAACAAACTTTGATAGATATACAAGTTGAGTATGATGATCCCATTCCTATATATTTTGATAATACAAGTGCTATCAGTATCTCAAATAATATAGTGATGCACTCAAAGACGAAGCACATTCCAATCAAGTATCACTTTCAACGGGAACAAGTTGCAGTGAAGAACATCATAGTTGAATATGTGGGAACGAAGGAACAATTTGTAGATATCTTCACAAAACCACTTCCAAGGAAAAATTTTGAGTATCTTCGTCAGAGACTCGGAGTAATTTCTACTCCAAAATGAATTATTTTGAATGTTTATCTTTCATGTCTTAGATTTACATGAGGAAGCACCATACATAGGATAGTTTAGGTTGGGGGAGCAAGTTCATGAAAAGTTCAGTTAGGGGGAACAACCCCAAGGATAGTTCAGTTAGAGGGAGCATCCCCAAATGAGAAGTTACCTTTTCCATTCATGTCAAAGGGGGACAGATTCACCAGATGCAGGATAGAGAGTTAGATGCTTGGAGAGAGAGAATAGAGGCATGTTTCTAGGGGGAGCGATGGTCATAGGGGGAACATATGAGATATGAATTTAGTGTTGCATCAAAGTGTTTCCATCAATGCCAAAGGACGAGATTGTTGATTAATTGGGTTGGTTTTCATTGATGTCAACCCTTGAATCAAGTCTGGTAACAAATTCTAGTATCCCAACAGTATGGTTAAGGGATCTAAGTTTGTTTGATGTATAATGGTATGAAGGTTAGTATATTTGCAAGTAAAACTATTATAGATGGATAATACATGTCATGCCATTTTCGGTGATATGTGGAACTCCACATAACTCCTCACGGTTAGAGAGTTATGGCCTTGTGAAGTTGGAGAACCCTCATGATTTATTTGGAAGTCAAAGAAGTAAAATTTATTCTAGAATCTCCTAGAAAAAGTTGGCTAGTCAAGTGAGTGAAACTAGGAGTTAATCATGGGTTAAGTTGTTACAAATAAGAAAATAATTAAAAATAAATTAGTTGCAACTAGAAGTGGAGAATTTATTATTTGTAACAAAGTGGGTTAGAAGTAGAAGTGGACAAGTGGTTAGAAGAGGGTTATCCCTAAAAGAAGTAAATTTGGTTAAGTTGGTTAGAAGGTAACCCCTTGAGGAAGCTACATGGAAGTATAAATAAGAGATAAGAACTCTCCTATTAGCACCTATTGATCACATTGAATATCTATTATTGTGTAAGGTTTATTGTAGGGACTCATTGATATATTTGAAGTTGCACAAGTCTGAGGTAGCACAAAGGGTTGACGGTGAAAGTTTCAGAATTACAGAAAATAGTGAAAAACCCCTAGTTTTTGAGGTCTACGTGGGATGCAATGGAGCAGGGTGTGTATGTATGTGGGCTAGAAGTATAATAAGGTTCATATATGAGGGAAAATCCCTAGAAACTTGAGAATATGAAGATTCCAGGTCTCTAGAGTCTGAAAGCAAGCTCCTGGGAAGGTCTATAGGGATTAGGTACATCAGATTTATCTACTAGTTCAAAATGTATGTCTTATTTCTATGAGTAGTTTGATTTTGTTGTCTACATGAGAAATGGTTATGGGGGTTTGAGGACTTTCCCTAGAGAGATTAGTGCTTGCATGGGACTTTCTGTATAATTCAGAGTCACAGAAATACAATGCTGGTATAATCAATATTTATCATTGATACATCTTGTTAGTGTTGAGGCACACCTTGTATTTCTTGGCATATGGTTAAGAGTTTTTGTGGTACATGGTTAAGAGGTTGTATTTGTGAAG
This sequence comes from Picea glauca, assembly GCA_000966675.3. NCBI lineage: Eukaryota > Viridiplantae > Streptophyta > Pinopsida > Pinales > Pinaceae > Picea > Picea glauca. The sequence goes on from JZKD02S1673229.1 coordinate 68,240, forward strand.
TGGTTGATGTTTTGAGAGGTTTTATATTAGAAAGGGTTTGATGTCTAGTTCATTTGAGGGTTATTATACTTGTTCATGATTATACACACTTGTATGGAACATGACTAGAGAGAGATATATGCATTTGGTTAAAGGATACGTATGAGGATGTATGCATAGGGCACAGTTACAGTCTGGACATAATGATAGGTTGTAGGGTTATGTGACAAAGGCTGCAGAGGGTCAGAGTTTTTCAGGAGAGAGAAAACCCTAGTTTTCATAAGGCATACATAGGTTGCGATACAGATAGGTCACGTACATATGTGGGTTGTAGTATAGATGGAGTGTGTACATACGTGCATTGAAAAACATATAGGTCACATATATGTTGGTTTTGGTTGGTATAGGCTCATTTTAGGTACAGGTTGATTACATGCATTGGTACAGGTTGGATACAAATCAGGGGTACAAGTTGATACAAGTTTACAGTGGTATATCTCATAGTGACAGTGTGATAGTGGTTTCATCATTTTACTTATACTTTAGGGTGGAAAAACGAGGCAAGGATAGGTGGTCGTAGTTGGAGAACATAGAGGATTGTATCCTCCTTTTGGTTGTAGCCAAAGAATTGGGGAGTTGGAGCTTCCCTTAGGTTGTATCCTGGAAATATAGGAGGTCGGATCCTCCTTCCAGTTGTAGCTGGAGAACAAAGGAAGTTGGTGCTTCCAATGAGTGTTATTCTTAAATACATAAGAAAAATCATTATGTGGTTTTCTCCCGCATTGGGTTTCCATGTAAAAATATTGGTGTATTGTATATGTGGATGATTGTTCATTGTTCATGGTTTATTTACTCTGCACTTATTGGATGATAATGCTATATTGATCATAAATATAAATAACACTTACATAATGTGGTTAAAATGGATTAATTTTTTTTATTACTGATTCACCACCCTCCCAGTGATCCAACACTATATATGGATCGGCCTAGGCATCCTGAAGCCCTCCCTAGATAAACCGATCACCTTCTTGACTACTATAATGTCACCAAGAAAAACACTCTGGAAGTGAATCTCTGGTACCTAGGTAGTCGATTAGTATGACTAAGGGTACGGTCTAGCCTCCTTAGCTAGTGCCTTGAGATATTGGGCCGAGTACTACTGTTGGACCCTGCATGTATATCAAAGAGCTATAGCACAGGGAAAACCCTTGACTATAGATTCCCTACAAACCCTAACCTTTGGGAACATAACCAAAACAAGAACAAAAAATATYTATTGCAGTGCAACCTTKCCATTTGCATTGGGGTTGCAAAATTACTACATTTTTTTTCCTGGTAAGAATTCCATAATTTTGCCTCTGCAGTATTATTCAATTCCGAGTATAACTCYSCAGGAGTAAAAAAAAACTYTGGAACCTACTAGTACGCTTATTTGAGACCTACACCATTAGACTCATTTTCTCATTCTGATCGCAGTAACACCTATCAATTTTCCATTTGTTTCCCCTGTAGTCCCRCTCCCTTCCGACTCCCCTTATTTGGGACCTACCCTATTAAATTCCCCTCTTCTCCCTGATCATTGTGATACCCTTCACCATAACCCTTTTTTCCTAAATGGTCTCACCCGCCCCATTCATCATGACCAACACGCAAATAGCCAAGACTTGGAAGCTCGCTTCAATACCCTCTCATCTCATTTCAATACTTTGTCCTCTAATTTTGAAGAGACCCAACATGAAGTGCAGAAACTTAGTTCCCAAATGGGCAACTTAAAACATGGCATTTCTACCCAACTTGAATCCTTCGCTGCCAATATCTGCAATAAACTGAATATTCCTATAGACCTTAACTCATTTGACCAACCTTTGCACCATGAAGGTGAGACATCCTCCCATTCCCATAATTTTCAATCCCCTCCCTTTCAACAAGAACTTTGCCTTCCTCAAGTGGATGTGAACATATTTGATGGATCGGATCCCACCGGTTGGGTTACCCAAATGGAACACTATTTCCCTTTGTATGGTATTATCGATGAGTTAGCTAAACTATGGTATGATTTTCTCCATCTAGATTAGGAACGTTGGCAATGATGGCAATGGTGAAAAAATGCCCGCCAAGGGTATGTGGCTTAGACACAATTTGTTGTAGACATTTAGGAACACTTTGAGACTAACACCCACCATCTAGGATGCTTGACCAAGTTGAAACAATCTGGCATAGTGGAAGACTTTATAGCCGTTGTTGATCGCTTGGATTTCCGCACATAGGGCATGCATAGATGATTTTAGGGGCTAAATTTTGCAAATGGGCTAATTTTCCATGGCTTTTCCGAAAAAAAGATTTGCAAATTTCCATTTTTTCTAAAACCGATTCACCCATATTCCATAGAATAAAATTATTTTACCTTAAAATTCACCAAACTTGTATAGAAACTATATAAAATACTTAGAAATTTGAATATTTTTACAAAACTATCGCCAAACATTTTACATTGTGCATATTAAGGACTAGTAATATTAGCCCAGGTTTCTACTTTTTAATATAAATTTCCATCCTTAAAATCATCCCTGAGGGCATGTCTAATGTTTTTTTCTGAGAATGCTTTATCAGTGGACTCAAGGAAGAGATATGTGTGCACGTCCTCATGGCTTGCCCCGAGAGTTGGGTGGAAGCTACTAAAAGCACTAAGGAAAAACAACAAGTTGTCTCTGCTCAAACTAGAAAACCATCTTTTGTTACCCACCATAAACCGCTCACTCTCACCCCTCCTTCCGCTCCATTGAAGATCCAGAAATTGACCAGGGTCGAAACGGTTGAACGCCAACTCAAAATCCTTTGTTATAATTTTGATGACAAATATTTCCCTAGGCACAAGTGTAAGGAACAAAATCTCTTTATGGCCATATGTGAATATGTTTCTGAAGAAGAGGTTGAGGATCCTCATGTGGTCAAGTCCCCTGACCCAACTGATCTGGCCCCACTAGCGGACCCTCCAGAAGTTGAACCCGTCATTTTTGTGAATGCTCTCACTGGCTTATCGACTCCCCAAACCCTCAAGTTAATCGGCTATATTAAGCATCGAAAAGTCATCATCCTACTTGACAGTGGAAACACCCATAATTTTATTCATTGTCACATTTCCCAAGAAACTAATTGTTATATATGCGTCGTCAATAACTTTCAAATCATGATTTCCAATGGAGGTTCCATAAAATTTTGGGGGCGTTGTGAAAATGTGTGTCTCCAAATTGGCCAGTACAACATGAAATCTCATATATTTTCTATCAACATGGGTGGTTGCGACATTGTGCTAGGTGTTGAATTGTTGAGGACTCTAGGTCTCATCCTCATGGATTTTAAGGAATTAACCATGAAATTCACCTAGGAGGGCCAACAATATAAGTTCCAAGGCATCACATCCGACTCCCCTAAGATCATCAGTTCCCATCGCATGGAAAAACTCCTCAAAAAAGGGCATTCAGGCATTATTGCACAACTCCATTCCATTCAATCCATTGAGATATCATCTGTGCATCTTGACCTCCAATCCATCCTCTCCAAACATCAATTTGTTTTTCTACTCCCCAAGGACTTCCCCCTTCCTATAGTGTTCATGATCATTCCATTTCTCTTGTCCCTGGCATCCTTCCTCCCAATGTTCGTCCCTACCATCATCCCTTTGCACAGAAAAATGAAATTGAGAAAATTGTCCAAGAATTGCTCGTCGTGGGTCTTATACATCCTAGTACTAGTCCCTATTATTTTCCTATGGTCATGGTGCTTAAGAAAGAAGGGTCTTGGCGCATATGTCTTGACTTTTGCACCCTCAACAAACTGATCATCAAAGACAAGTTTCTCATTTCTATCATTGATGATCTCTTGGATGGATTAAGTGGTTCTCAGTATTTTAATAAACTTGATCTTTGTTCTGGCTATCACCAGATACGTATGAACGAGGCTGACATTCCTAAGACTACCTTTCAAACTCATGAGGGCCACTATGAGTTCTTGGTCATGCCCTTTGGCTTATGTAATACTCAATCCACCTTCCAAAGCCTCATGAATCATGTCTTCCATCATTTTCTCTATCATTTTGTCTTAGTTGTCTTTGATGATATTCTCATCTATAGTAAAACATGGACTGCCCATCTTGCTCATGTGGATTAAGTTCTTCATCTACTATCTCAGCACCAACGTTTCCTCAAACAATCTAAATGTGCTTTTGGAGCCTCAGAAGTGGAGTATTTGGGTCATATTGTTGAAAAAGATGGTGTCGAGATGGATCCAAAGAAAATTGAAGCAATGTAGGATTGGCCTCAACCTAAGACTCTTAAAATATTGCGTGGTTTTTTGGGTTTAACAAGTTATTATCACAAGTTTGTCAAGAATTATGGAAAAATTGCAACACCTCTCACTACTCTTCTTAAAAAGAATTCTTTCACTTGGACTCCAACAATTGATCAATCCTTCCAAGCATTGAAGGAGGCTATGTGCATCACTCCTTTCTTGGCCCTTCCCAAATTCACAAAGACCTTTGTCCTGGAATATGATGTCTTGGGGAGAGAAATTGGTGCAGTCCTTATGCAAGATGGTCGACCTTTGGCCTTCACCAACGAACAAATTTCAGAGTGCGATTTGGGCCAATCCATTTATGAAAATGAAATGTTGGCTATCTTGCTTACAATGGATCTCTAGTGCCCTTATATATTGGTGAAATGCTTCCAAATTAAAACAGATCATTAGAGTCTTAAGTTTTTTCTGGAGCAACACCTTTCATCCCTGAAGCAACATAAATGGGTGACTAAGCTCTTTGGATATGATTATGAGATCATTTACAAGAAAGGAAAATACAATGTGGTTTTTGATGCTCTTTCCCAAAATTATGAAGATGAAGGGTCCCTTTATTCCCTCTCTTTCATTGTACCTAATTGGCTCCAAGTCGTTCGCCAAGAATGGCTATAAGATCGCAAAAGTTCACATTTGATCCACCAATTGCAAGACAAATTTTCAGTCTCCTAGGGGTACTCTTGGAACAATGATGAGTTGTGCTTCAAAGGTCGTTTGTATTTAAGTAAACAGTCACAACTTAAATCCACGGTGCTTTTTGAGCTATATGCTTCACCCATAGCTGGGCACTTAGGGTTTACCAAAACCTTTGACAGAGTCAAACACTCCTTTTTATGGGAGGGAATGAAACATGATGTTTTCGCCTTCGTGGAAGAATGTGATGTTTATCAACGCAACAAAGGAGAAACAATCAAATCTCTCGGCATGCTACAACCACTCCCAATTCCACCTGCTATTTGGAGGGATATCTCTGTGGATTTCATTGTTCGATTACCTAAATCGGGTAATAAGTTAGTCCTCATGGTGGTAGTTGATCATCTTTCCAAATATTCTCATTTATGTGCTCTTCAACACCCATTTACAACAACCACAATGGCTCGACTTTTCATGGATAACATTTTCAAGCTTCATGGCATGCCTCACTCTCTTGTCTCTGACAAAGATCCCACTTTCACTAGTAATTTTTGGCAAGAATTGTTTAGGATCCATGGAACCCAATTGTATCTCAACACAGCCTATCATCCTCAGAATGATGGCCAAACTGAATTGGTCAACAAGTGTTTGGAAACATATTTTCAGTGTTTTGCATCTGAAAGGAAAACTCAATGGACGTAATGGTTTCCACTAGCTGAATGGTGGTACAACACATCTTACCATATAGCTACTCGCATGACTCCTTTTGAAGTAGTATATGGACAAAATCCACCCTCGGTTCTCTCATACACGGAAGGAGTCTCTAAGGTTCAGGAGGTTGACCACACTCTTAGAGTTCGAGAAGTTATTCTTCATTCCCTCAAAGAGAATTTGGTCATAGCTCAGAATCGCATTAAGCAACAAGTTGATCAAGGTCATTTTGAACGTCAATTTGTTGAAGGAGACCAAGTGTTTCTTTGATTGCAAACTTATAATCAAATTTCACTCAAGGATGACCATTGTTAGAAACTTGCACCTAAATTTTATGGTGCATATAGAGTTCTCAAACATGTGGGATAGGTTACCTATCAGTTAGCTTTTCCAAGTCATTCTAAGATCCATCATGTTTTTCATGTCTCATGCTTAAAGAAGGTGAATGGAACTAAGTGTCAAACTCAAACCATTCTTCCTGAGTTTGATGAAGAAGGCTCCATCTGGTTGCATCCCCAAGCAGTTTTGGATTAGCATGAGCGTCGTCTCCGTCACCGCACCATCAAGGAAGTGTCAATACAATGGAAAGATACAATTCCAGGATATGCCACCTGGGAGCTAGCTAACATTCTGCAACAATTTCCTCATCTCAAGCCTTGATGACAAGACTTTTTTTGAGGGGGAGGGCATGTTAAGGACCTAACCTCCCTAACTCCTCATGTAGGCAGAATAATATGTTTTCCATGTAATAAAATCCAATATTAATAAGGCCTAGAAATAAGGAATAATAAGTCAAATGTAAGATGACCTAATAGAAGCTTCTGCTTCTAGAAGATCTTCCTCTAGATTATGCTAATGGTAGATAGATTTAGTATAAATAAGAGTAGAGGGTATGAGAAGTTATGTCTCGGAGATTATTGTAATAGAGCTTTGCTCTGCTGGAGGTTGCCCCCTCGAAGAGGCAAGTGAACATTGCTATCATAATAAATTTGCTCTTATTGGTGCTTATTTTGGTGTTATTTTGATGTTCTTCTGATACTTTTCTAGATAAATCATTTTTATTTTGTCATTGCTTTCTAGATATTTTCTATCCTGCATAATATATTGTATGATCGCACTCAGCTTGGACCGCACCAACCCTTAACATGGTTGTATTTTTAGGTGTCTCCTCCCAACTAAACTCACCATAAGGGTATCAAACTCGAGTCGCCTAGCAAACGAAACACACACCTTAACCGATTGAGCTAGCGAGAATTGACTTAAATTAATTTTTTTTCACTATATTTTTATAAATGTGTTTATTTATTTATTTATAAATGAGTTGTTCCAATATTTTTTAATAAATGTGATTTTTATTTAGATATAAGTAAACTATTTCAATGCTCTTTAATATATTTTAAACTTACATTTTTACAATTATTTTTAATTTCATTAAATTTGATCAAACCTATAACTTGTTACTTTTAAATGATTACATATAAAAAAAAATGTTAATTGTGAACTTTTTTTACTTGAGGGATTGTCTTTGCTCAGATGGCACGACCGCCTAGACTGCACCAACCCTTAACATGGATGGATTTGAGGTGTCTCCAGGGATTTCTGGTGACTTTCACTTACAGAGTGCCTTAACATCCCACTCCCTCGCCAATTGTTTTAGACCTCGAGAAAAATGATTACATATAATTAATCTAACAAAAAAAATTGAATTATTTTAACATTATGCAAACTAAAACCCAAAACCTTGTATATATTATTATAATAATACATCTACATTCATTTAGCATATCATTTGAAATAGTTAATTTCTTACTTAAATTTGTGGTTTAACTTTGAAACTTTAAGATAATTTAAAGCTTTTTTTACCAATCTAAATTATTGGTAAAGTCATGCATTTTTTCCCAAATGATTTGAGATTTCATTGCACTCATATTTTAAATAGCTCTTTAACTTTCAAATTTTATGTATTTTTAAGTCATTATTATTACTATATGATTAATTTAAATTTTAAAATCATGCATTTTTTCCAAATGGTTTGAGATTTCATTGCACTCATATTTTAAATAGTTCTTTAACTTTCAAATTTTATGTATTTTAAAGTCATTATTAATACTATATGATTAATTTGAAGAGCTATTTAAAAATACATAAAATTTGAAAGTTAAAAAGCTATTTGAAACACTCATATTTTAAATAGCTTTTTAACTTTCAAATTTTATGTATTTTTAAGTCATTATTATTACTATATGATTAATTTAAATTTTAAAGTTATGTTTTTTTTTTCAAATGGTTTGAGATTTCATCTTCACCAATATTTTAAATAATTTATGTGACTTTTGAATTTTATTGCATTGTTTGTAGTTTTAATTTATAATTTATAATTTTGACTTGAGTAGATAATTTATAAGTTAGGTTTCAATTTATTTAATTAATTTTGAAGATTTTGTTTTTCAAAATAGCAAATGCAAAAATAATTCATTGATAAATTTTGAATCTTATAGATTTTGAGTGTAGGTAATAAAATGTTTTGTAAACATTATCATATACAATTGATTAAGTGAAATTAATTTAAATCTTTCTCATTATTTTAAAGAGGGATACAAATGAGCAAAATGTATAAAGCTATGATGACCACTAAAAAATTAAGGTATATTTTAAAAATAATTAAAATTATAATTAAACAATTATGTTTTAAATTGTATATATTTTGGTAATTTTGTTTTAACACTTTAAGAGGATTTTTTTTTTGTAATTTGGCTAGTTAATTATTAATAGTATGCAGAAAAAAGCACAAACAATTCCTAAAGGACACTCATCCATAATGTTCAAAAGAATAAGGAGTTTTTATGAGTCCAATTATTTCCCTTTAGGTCCATAAAAGAATTAAAGCCTTAATAAAAGCACTACATTTGCATAGTTTTAAACCAACCATTTTGGCATATATATTAGTATAAATATCAAAACGCAAGTCCACAAAAGCTAAAATGATAAAGACTACTCCCAAAGTTCAATGTAGAATCAACAATAATGAAGGTGGTAAGGTTTCCCCTCCCTATTTTCAACTTTGTCTATTTGCTCCAATACTCTCATTGTCTCATGTAAGTACTCTTCCTCTATCATAGTAGTTCCCCCTTCTTCCTCTTGTCCTTCACTTCCTATGTTGATCCCCAAATTGGATTTATCATGTTCTCATACTTCTCGTCTATTGCATTCAATTCATTGAGAATTTCACTCTATTGAGTGCCCCCAACTTCTAATTTATTGAGAATTTCATAAAATGAGTGTCTCTAGCTTCAATGGTGATGGAAATAAAATATTCATGTGCCACTATAAGTCAACAATCTTCAGAAACCTACTATCTTTGAAATTTGCTCCTAGAAAACTCTCTCTTTAGTTCCTGGACTAAAACATTTCTTCACCCATATAGCCCTTTTTTCTATTGGTCTTCTTTCTATCAAAACACAAAAACTCCACATAAACTTCAAACCAAAACTCACAATCCATAGACCAAGGTTTTGTATCCAATTCCAATGCACCATACCCTAGGTTTCCCCTTCACTTATGGTGAGAAGAATAAACAAACAATTGTGCAAATAGAAAAATGAACCAACGAATATGAATTCTAACCACATTGCCCATGAATGCTCCACTTCTTGTCATACCCATTCATTAATACCACCATGATAGAACCTTTCTCTCATATTATGAATTAAGTGGAAGCTCATTTAATGAAAAGATGTAACATATCAATGCTTAGTCATGGAGATGTCACTTTGATGGATAATTGCCTTGCCTCTTCATATCTCATCTCATATTAAAAAATATTCCCAACATCATACACTATCATTTGCATCTCAAACATACACCACCTTTATCTATCACACCTCCCTCGCCCTTATCTCTATCACAACTCCCTCATGCCCCGTTCAAGGGAACGCTATTTTTTTAATGAACACCACATAAAGAATATTAGATTATGTCAACGATCATATTGCATATTATCTTTTTTTTTCTCTTTTATAATATATTTATTAAAATAAGTTAAAAAAATTTAATATATGTTTATCTTTAACATTATTTTGATGATATAAAAATATGTTAATAAACATGTTTCATAATTTTTTTCTTTATCTTAATTGTTTTGTATATGTGAACAAAACAATTGCACATAAAGTAATACCTAAACAAATAATTTATCAATCAAACTGTAAAATTCTTTTATTTACAAAAATAATTCATTAATTAAACTATAAAATTCTTTCATTCACAAAAACCTTTTCATTCCACCATTTTAACATGACTAGCATTTCAAATAAATTTAGAAATTGTTACACAATACAATCATTAGTTATGTTATTACATTAATATAGTTAATATTTCAAAATAAACTTAGGGATTATTATTGTCTTTGTAGAAGACTCTTAAATTATAAATGTTATGAAAATTAATTTTGATGATAATTTCTACTATAATGTGGTTATTTTAGTTTTTATTTATTTATGTGAGAATATAAATATTTCTAAAATTAGACTTGTACTTTTTATTGGTTTATCTAGATATCATTTTATTTCTTAACATTTTTATTTTGTATTTTTATGACATTATATATGTTTGAAAATTTATAGTTTATCTAATAGTTTAAATTTAATTATTGAATCATTAAAGTAAGAGAAGATTTWYTTTTTTTTTTTCCAGATTTTATAATAATATACTTAAGAGTTCAACATGTCACCTGTGAGAATTGAATTTAGATGAAGTGGAAAACAATCGTTCCTATCAACCACCTCATCTAAACAGAATTGACAAAATAGTCTTACACCTTGTCATTTAAAATCCAAAAAAATGAAATGAAAAATAATATATTTCAAAAACCTTTGTTTGCTTAAATAATTTATACTTCTAATCCATCTTTTTTAAATGAACAAAAAAAAATATTGAGATAAAAACACTTATTAATATGAAATAAAATAAAACTAAACTATAGATATAACTGATATAGAAAATTTAGGAAAAAAAATATTAAAATTAAAAAATTAAATTAAATTTTTTCATTTTTCGAAATGATTTATATTTTTAATTAACTAAAATATTTTCTTAATCAAAACATGTATTAAAAGAAAAAAAAAAATTAAATTACAACTTACATAATCACACTATTTATATGATTTAAGAGACTTACCATCTAAACACAATTTTAGATTTACAAAGTTTTAGTAATACCCTACACTATATAATAGTAGTTATTTTACCATTGTTATATCTGTCATATCTGTCAAACTGTCAAATTATTCATCACTTTTTAGAAAAAAAAATACCAACTTATGTATACTTAGAAAAAAACAATCTATCTCATAAGCTATTTTTTTTTAGCCTATGGACATTAAAAATTCTTCTTCTTCTACACATATAATAAAAATTATATAATCTCAAAGTCTTTTCGAACAACTGTCATGGAAATCGGGGAATACAAACCATGGTTATACATGTAATTATTCAAGACACGAACTTTCTTGTAAAAGATATGCCAAATGCAAACTATTCAAAACTGAAGGCGGTACGAAAAACTCTTTACTGTTTGTCACTTCCCAGAAGCACGTGGCTCTGCAATGGATCAGAGAATTTCACAGAAGTAGGAGCCAGCTAGGTCCTGTCAGGTCTTCGAAATAAAGGCATGGGATGGGAGTCCAGGGATGGAATTTGACGGCAAATACGGTTAAAATTTCCGTTCATCAGTCAAAATTCTTTTTTGAAACGGGTAAAACGGCTATTATAATAGTAGAAACGTATAATTTGACGGCTTTTTGAAATTCCAACCCTGGATGGGACCATGAAGAAGCATGTGTCCTTGCGGATACCTAGATTTCCTAGGGAAGCCGAATACGAAATTTGTATTTACCAATGCAAAAGGAAAGGTAAATTACGGAATGGTCATATCAGTTTGCCGAACATTTCTGATATCTTCCGGTCAGATCCATCCCTCTCCACACTAACAAAGTCTCTTAGCTGCACCATCTTATCTATTAACATTTTAACGATAAGTAACTGATCGTAATTTTTGCAAAATGAAGGAAACGCACCTTGTGTGTATAAACACATTCGCCAGTTTGCCTTCGATGCTACAGCTACAGACTGCTTTATATTAAAACTTAAATCCGATTTAAGTTCAAAAAATATGGATATATTGAATCCTGTAATGTATTACGTTCCAGAGCAAAACACCGCAAGAGTAAAGATCAGGCCCTTTTATTTACACTTACAAATGAATGGATGTAAGGCTGTTTTCGAAGAACTAATTTGATTTCAGTATTGATATAATCGTTATAAATTATATGTATAGATTTAAATGCAACCAAAATAATACAGGATTTGGCGAGAATTCAAAACTTGTGCATCCAGCTCTAAGACTTTTAAAGCCCTATCTTGAGACCATCAATCTACTTTGTCTCTTTGGATGCTTGAACGTTTTATCTTCTTGCCTGGCAAATCAAGAGTTAAACCCACCGTATGGTCGCCGGAATCAGGTCCATTGGTCAGACGAGTTGCCAGATGCGGGCTCGGGGTTTGTACCATGCATGGATCAGTCGACTGCGCTGCCCAATGCACTCCCATTTTGTGACACCCATGTGTTGAAGGAACGAACGCTGTATGGATTTGGGGTGAGAATCCTGATGCGGGGGATCTATTGGTGGTGAATACTGGAGTAGTTGGTCCGCTAGCATGCAGTTGCCAAGTCCATCCTGATTGTTGTTTCATAGGGCAAAAAGATACAGTTGATGCAGGCACTCCCAAGCTTTGCTCTTTCAAACCCTCCATGTTCAATCTCTGCAAAATAAAATCGAAAAAAACAAACAGAGCTGAATGAAATGTAATCACCTGTCAATGACTGAAATTGAAATGGAAAGGAGCGATATTTTTGAGTTTAAATAAAAAAAAAAAATAATAAGAACCAAAAAAAAACAAAAACAAAAACAAAACATCAAACAATCCCTGATGGCAAGTAGTTTTTATTCCAACACTGATTATATTATCAAGAGTGAACGTGTGCTTCAGTACAGAACTTTGTATGGAGTTGTAACACTAATTATAGTATAGATAGATTCATCTGATTTTAGGAGGTTTTATTAAGGAAGATAAAGAATCAGGTGCAAACTTCTAACCGTTTAAAAACTCAAAGGACAATATGAATCCGGTGCATATCAGGGATACGATCGATCTATGGTGATTTTTTTTCGAAGGTTCAAGATAATTAATTAAAAAATAGAAGTAGCATTTTATCCTCTCCGTGCATCTTTATGCTAATTATGCTAATTTGTGGATCTATGCTTCAGATACTTCTCCCAATTACTTGTCATGAGTAATACCTTACAGTTACTGAGATGGTCAGAATATAATTGGCTCCCTGATATTGCAGTTTGCACATAAGCATTATCCTCCCTCGTGTGAGATTGTTTGTATTTCATGGCGTCTGGAACTTGCAGCGTCTGAGAATTCCAATATACAGCATGACCACGAGCCAACGACTGAAACTCTGGTACAGCGTTCTCGGCCCCTTTAGATGTGAGACATGACAAAATCTTTGAATCCTGTGAAAGGTTTGAATAGGTTACAGCTTCAATTCGATTCAGTTGACTGTCTTCTTCTACCTGATCATCATTCAAAAAACAAATATTACTGAGAAAGCTACCGTAAGTCTGGTAATTGCTTAGAGCAAAATCTTTTAATTTCCATTTTTCCAAAGCTGAGCATGCGCCGCCAAAGATGCCCATGGAAAACAATCACCCAAAAACGAATGATCGTATTTCTCCGAAATAATGTCATTACCCTAGATTTGTATGAAGGGCTTTTCTTCAATTGCGTTGTAACATGACCCATGCCGAGGCTAAGGTCCAAATTCTGGTCAAAACCTGTAGAAGCTGTAAATGTCCAGTAGATTAAATAAATAAGATTTTGCTTCAAGACTAGATCAATGGAGGAAGCAATTAAGCCTCTGAATTACTTGGGATCTTTCTTAAACCCCTAATATAAAGTGTACAGAATTTTAAAAGAAGTTAACAAGGGATACACGTACTCTGACTCTCTCTTCCTTCTTCAAGAATCTCATTTTCATATGAGCTAGGATCAAAGTTCGTTACTGCGTCCTTTCCATTGCACCTGATAGCTGCCTTATCATATGCCCTGTCAGAGCAGATACAAAATCCATTTCTGTAAGAATTTATCCTTGAAATGTATATACTCGACAGTCAAATTGTAAAATGTGCCTGAGCTAAATTGTAATGGTATACCTTGCAGCATCCTCTTCGCTGTCAAATAATCCCAAATATATGTACCTGCCATCATGATAAACCAGTTAACTTGGACTCTCAAGGAAAACGAGTCAGAAATTATTTGTAGGAGATCGATACATAAAATAATAAGCATTACAAGCAGTCTTCTGAAGTAGAAGTTTTCGTTACTTTTTCCCGAGGAATTGGCCCATTCTGGCTTCCCATCGCCCACACTTATGCAGAGTCACGCCTCTATACTTGGAACTTCCTCGAGAGAAACCAGTGCTTTGACGACGAAGAATATGCACAAACTCTTCTTTAGAGAGCTTGCTCGTCTGAATTATAGAAAGTAAAAGTGAGTGAGTAGGGACCAATCTGCTTTTCATTTTCAAAAAGAGTAATTCTTTATCAGCAAACAATATAGCAGTTTACATTTTAACCATTCGAATTTGGATTAGATATTTTACATTTGTTTGAAATCTAGATGCAGTGGCAGTTAGGATTGATTAGCATTACATGTTTGAAATACATAAACAATGAGTTAAGATGTATCTAGGTGATGTTACTTTGTATTTTGTGACATACAAGTTTAGGCTGAGTTCTCATCACAAACACAACATATTGAATATTGCTTTGAATATTTGCAATTTTCTCAATTGAGACCAAGTTTTCATCACTTAACAATGTAAATAAATTGACAAGTTAAAATATATAGATAAAGAACATATATGCAATAATACATGTAAGTTGTATGTTTATTAGGTAGGTGCTTCATCTTGTTGATCACTTTGTTACCAATATTTTATCACTTTCATTCATAGAGGGTTTTTTAATTATGAAAAATAAGATTAATATATTGTAGGTATTGAGGTCTCAAGGGATTTATAGGTAATGATGAGTATAAAAAGAGGTATCTAGTTAAAATAGGGGTTTCTTTTATTGAAAAGATGTATTGAGAAGAGGATTCAACAAAATGATTTTGGAAAGTATTTATCAATATATAATGAAATTAAAGATATTCTTTAATATATCACTAAAAAAGTTCATTAAATAAATACCTAATAACTTACTAGTACATGTAATAATACATCCTAACAAAAATACTAAAATTTAAGTAACTTAAAAAAATGTTTTGAAATATTACAATATAAATATAAAATATATATATATATATATATATATATATATATATATATATATATATATATATATATATATATATATATATATATATATATATATATTATACTTAAAATAAAAGATATCTATTTTATATATATATTTTTTGATATTTTTTATTTATATATATTTTCTCTTAACTAAAAAGTTGTCTTTATAAATTTTGTAATTCTTAATTATGTAAATCTTCTATTAACTAAAAATTATTCTTATCTTTATGCTGAAGAGCTTTTTCACAATCCTTTTATTGGAATTTCACTGCTACTTCTTCGGGATTTTGGCTATTGACCTTAGGTTAACAACCGGCACTGTTCGCTTGCTCGCTTGCTTTCATTTGCCTCTAGACCAGACTCCAAATTCGTGATTATGAAACTTCTTTTTATTTTATGTGGCTTTAGAGTGATTGCAGAAAAAGTAAGGTGTATACGCTATTTTATCGTTTAAGACATGATATTTTATGGACGTTAGTTGTCACTACATCACTTAAATGGTCACATCTGGTCAAGAACCTCGGTTTGTTCCTTTGGGATTTATGGTTTGTTGCATTCTTCGTAGAGAAATTTAACTCTGTAACCTTTGAATTCCTAAAAGAAGACTGAGTATATCATGCATGGTAATGTAAAGTCTACCATATGTAGCGATAACATTTATTCATTTTATTAAACAATGTCCAATAGAAATGAAGCTTCGTTTCCTAAAAAGTAAGTGTAAGGTTGTAAATGTTATTTTGGACAGTTTTAATAGACTAATAGCTTTTATAGACATGTTTTAATATGGTCAAGATGTATAGACAATATAATCCAAGAAGAAAGACAACAGAAACTTGACACAAAACATTCTAACATGTATATTCTTCTATAAATATAAAAGTTTTTTTTTCTTATAAAAACAATGTCCAATAAATATCTTAAAAATTAATATAAAAGTTTTTTTCTCCTAAAACGATGTCCAATAAATATCTTAAAAATTAAGAAGATAAAATTGCAGCCGCTGAAGAACACTATTTAGAGCAAACTGGAGAACATGAACATGTTCTTCTTCTTTAGATTCTATTCATTTAGATCATAGATATTGCCTTTATGGAGGCATTAAGACCGCACTAATGCAGTTAGTAGAGAATGAAATTGAATCTGCGTAATTCACTTCACTTATAGCTAAAGTAGTGAAAGCATTAAACACTACCACAGCAACACTAACAGCTACAAAAATAAACTCAATGCCAAAATACTTGGAAGAAACTTTCAGAGTTGAAGAAAAAACCATGACTGCACAACAACTGGTTTTCCAACAAATTCCATGAGAAGTAGAGGTCGTAGAGGCTGGTGGAGATTCTACACTCGGTGAAAACCTTTTGAATATCTCTGCAGTTTTCAGGAAACACTTGTAACAGCTACATATGGAATTCAAATTTGATTAGAGGCAAAGGTTTTGTTAAAATGTCTGCGATTATATTTGATATAGGACAATAAAACATTTTGGTCCCATTATCCTACACTTTATCATGAATGAAATGGTACTAAATATGATGTAGGAGCATCGCTGGCTCAATGGCAAGTCCTGCGCAACCAAAAAAAATCCGATTATATAATTCTGCTGAAGTTTCTAGTTTTGATTTCAAATTCAAAAATTCGTGTTAGCTATGGGTTAGTCTGTAAAGAGGTTACGTACGTACCTGAAATTCACTCTTTTGTTCACATTCATCTCTGAGGATCTGGTTCATGTTTGTGGCTTCACAAATAAACCTTGTTTTGAAGATTTGGCATATCTAACGATCATTTGATTGACCACAAATCAATGACCAAGAACGATGGCGGACTTTTGATGGGTTGCGAAAAGATTTCTCGTTGACATCCCATTCAAATCGATCACTTTGTACATCAAAGCTCCCGATAGTACCAATCGTTCATCGATGGCTTCCTTGTCATACGGAGTTTTTTGGAGCCGTGGGGGAAAGGATTTTTTTATTCCGTTCTCCAACCGAAAGTAAGACGTGTGTCAGGGACGTCATTGGCGTAGAAACCCGCTTTTCGAAGAGCGAAGGGCTAAGAGGTACGCAATCAGAAGTACAATTGGCCTCGGCCATGTCATCTAGAGGAAACGAACAGAACTGCCATATTGAGACACGCCGATTCCGTTCCCTGAGCAGTTAAATGGTTGCTGTTGGGTTGCCTCCGTTGGGACGATTCAGGTTCCAATTTCAAGTTCAGGTATAAATTGAAGGTTGGAAGATGGGAGCGGGACGGGGGTTTAGCCTTTTCTGATAAATTGTGAAGCAAAGAGAAATGCAGAGAGAAAAGAATAGAATAGTATATTGAAATGTATGAAGAAGAGTACAAAAACGAAGTTCTGAGAAGATACAATGTAAAGAAAAATGGCTGAGCTAAATAGGCTCAAGCAGGACAAAAAAGAAAGTACAGCTGGCAGTGTACAGTCAGACTGTTGAGGTTACACTATGTTTAATACTCCCTCTTAAACTCAACAGTTACAATCATCAGCACTGACTATGCCTAAGTGTTGTCTCTGAAAATAAAAAACTGACTTTCCTAGTGGCTTTGTAAAGATATCAACAAGCTGATCTCATGTACCACAGAATTGTAGTGCAATGTCACCATTATTGACTAGCTCGCGTATGAAATGAAAACGAGTGTCAATGTGTTTGCTCTTCTTGTGAAACACATGATTCTTAGATAAAGCTATTGCTGAAGTATTGTCACAGAAAATAGGAGTTGGATCATTTTCTGTTTGTGACATATCTTTCAATAATCTTCTCAAACACACAGCTTGACAAGAAGCTGAGGTAGCAGCTACATACTCTGCCTCTGCAGAAGATATTGATACAATTGGCTGCTTCTTTGATGCCCATGAAATCAGGTTCATGCCCAGTTGAAAAACATATCCTGATGTGTTTTTCATGTCATCTAGGCTGCCTGCAAAGTCACTATCTGTGTAACCAGAAAGTTGATTACTATCAGATTTAGTGTACCATAAACCGAAATTGAGTGTTCCTGCAACATATTTCAAAATTCGTTTTGCCATTTTCCAATGAGAATCTTTGGGTGATTCCATGAATCTGGAAACAAGGCTGACTGCATACATAATGTGAGGCCTAGTTGCTGTAAGATACAACAAGTTTCATACTAAACTTTTGTACAATGTAGAATCCACTGTAGGCCCTTCACCATTTTTGCTCAATTTTGTGCCTAGTGGTATAGGGGTTTTTGCTGGATTGCATCCTTCCATGCGAAATCTTTTGATGATGTCTGCTGCATACTTTTGCTGACAGACAAAAATGCCTTTGGGTGATTGATTAACCTCAATCCCTAAAAAATATTTCATTATGCCAAGATCTGTCATCTCAAACTCAGATTGCATGGCATGTTTGAAATCTGTTAATTCAAGATTTCCTGTGTAAATCATGTCATCAACATATAAACATACAATTAGAATTTTACCGTGCTTATCTGTTTTGGTGTAAAGAGTTGGCTCATTTTGGCTTCTGCTGAAACCACTTTTGATCAGATAAGTGTCAATTCAGTTGTACCAAGCTCTTGGAGCTTGCTTTAAGCCATACAAGGCTTTCTTCAACCGATATACTTTGGCTGGGAGCTCTTGGACTTCAAATCAAGGTGGTTGATTGACATAGACTTCTTCTTCTAAGAAACCATTCAGGAATGCTGACTTGACATCCATTTGGTATACTTTCCATTTGTGTTGTGCTGCTATGGCCAATAGAGTCCTTACAGTGTCTAATCTTGCTACTGGAGCAAAAGTTTCACCATAATCAGTACCTGGTTGTT
>JZKD02S1673229.1:96243-108061 GCA_000966675.3 Picea glauca
TGATGATCAATGTTGGACCATGTTTTGAATGCTTAAAAAGTTGGTTGTCTAACCCTTTGGTGATGTAAACATGTAAAAGCTTGGGAAAAACCCATGATATGCTCTTATCCTAAGTTTTTTAGGGCGCATATGCTTTCACGCCCACAATTATGCACCGCTCATGTATCAACGACTCAGATGATCGCGCCTAGATCTACGGTGGAGAAATCTTTCCGGACCCCCCCGACCGTTCTACCTTTAACGGTGGGGGGGGTCCAGAATCGCTGATAATGTATGCGCGCATCTGGACAACCCAAGTTTCGACGCTTAGATCTACGGTCTGTATTGGATTCCGGACCCCCCGTTCATTCTGCCTTTAATGGAGGGGGGGTCTGGAATGTGTGTTAAAGAGTACGCACAAATCTATGGTCAAAAGGAAAGCACGTAGATTGACGGCTCAAGGTATTTTTCGGACCCCCCTGACTAATCTACCTTTAATGGTGGGGGGGGGTCTGGAATGGAATCTTACTCTGGTGGGCCCCCTATCTATACATGGCATGAATCTACTAGTCTCAAATCCCATGACCTCTTTCTATCTGACATACCTCGTCACCTCGTGACGTTATATCCACCTTTCCATAAGAGTCACATCCCATAACTCCATCAGTCCTTCTCCCTCGTTCACCCGTGGCAAGTCCCCTCACCATGAGTTTTCCCCCCAACCGATAATCGCCACATCACTCATCTGTATCCCTCAGTCACTGTCACCTGCCATCTCACATTCTAAATGACCAGTTGGCCATTTATTACTGGATAACTTAACAGTTAACCAGCTGACCTGTCCCCCGCGCCCAACGGATACCCGTTTACTCAATACTACCCTCACCACTTCATTCTTTCACCACTTACCCACTCTTCACACCAGAGAATTTACCCTGTTTTCCTCTCTGTCACAGTTAGTCACCCCCATCTACAGTCATCCCCACTAACGTTGTTTTATTTGCAGGTATTGTTACAGTAATGGCGCCAAAGTCAAAACGAACAGAAGGAGAGGAGAATCTGTTTCTCTCGCCTCTTGTCGACCTCGACAGGATTCCACTGGCCGACAAAGACTACTTAATTGCAGACACAAAGTGTGACTTCGACTTTGTAGACCTTCAGTCATGGCTTAAAGAAGTCTTCCTAGACCAGAGTGATGAAATTGGACTCTGGGAGTCCAAACTACCCTTGTATCTCTTCCAAGTTCCCCCAGATTCACCATTTCCTAGAGTTCGCCCTCAAGTGCCAAGCCCACTATATCCCTGAGCAAAGAACCATCGTATCCTTGTCCGGGAAAATTCTTTTCCTCATCACGCCAGAAACCATCGACCAAATGATGCAAATATCCCGAGTCGACTCTGCCTCGCCTTTTAACCTCAAGATCATAACAGAGCTATACCAGAAGTTGTCATTTCCTCAAAGAGATCAAATATTTGAGCTTTTTCTTCCATAGTCCGCTTAGCTCCCCACTACAAAATCCCCCTTATCCTTCCTCCATGTTCTCAACCAAAGGAAACCAGGTTATCACGTCCCTATGCGCCTTGTTGGGTTATTATTCAGATCAATGGGTAGATGAGCCCATTATGGGATTTTTGTCTATTTTCTCCACCGATGAGAAACCCACAACACAATTCGACTTCAGCACGTTCCTGGCGGACAACATTCACGAGCAATTCATCAATTTCGCCACAGAAGGCATGTTTTGGTATTCTTCAATACTGGCATACCTGTTCGTTTTCTTCCAAGCAGACAAATTTGCTTTTTCTATGCAGATTATGGATGGAGATGGCAGACCCCAAGCAGTAACCACATGGACTTCCTTGCTCATACATAACTCCATGGAATTCAGTTTCAAGTAGTTCATCGATCAATTCTACCACCCAGTGGTGAGTATGCTCAGCGGAAGACCCGAACCCAGGATTAATGACAAAGTTCAGAGCATCCTACATCTCTCGAATCATACAAAGACTGGTGATTGGTACCTGTACCAAAATCACACTGAGATGAGAGTCTATGGGTGCGAGTTGGCCCCATATAAATTGCCCAAATACTTACCTGTCAGAATTTTTTCCCTGGAATACATAAGGCAGATGATAAACTCGGATGATATTCATTTTGTGTTTTTAAAGAAGAAGCAACAACTTAGAATCAAAGGGTAGATTGGGTCTTTCATTTGCAACATTCGAGGCAACGGGGAGGAAGCAGACAGGCTGCTAAAGGAAATGAAATTCTTTGTGAGTTTCACATGGCACTATGATCCATGCGGGATTATTTCAGAGATGAGGATAAAAAACAAGAATATCCCGTATGTCCACGAATCTAAGCCTAAGGTAGAAAAATTTGCAAACCAGACAGGATGGGAACCAAATACTTTGGTTGAGACAGAACAACAGGACCTTTCGGTCACTGTATGATAGACGACCACCCCACAGGCTCCGAAGGAGAAAAGGCCTAGGCAGGATCTGTCACCTCCTGTCACTGAAGTATCATTAGAAGAATTTCGACTGCATACCAAGAGGCCAAAAACCAGTCAGGCTCCTGACCCCGCTGAAGAAAAGGAAATTCCATCCACTACAGTGACAGAGGTTGATCGGTCGCTCCTTAGCACAAGAATCAAGCAGATTATAACCATAGTGTTACCAAAGAAGCCTACAGATACTCCACCAATCAACCAGCCAGGCAAAACAGGACTGAAGCTGAATATTTTTGAGAAATATGATCTGATCAAGAAAAAGAATCAGACTCTGACTAGCAGCACATACGCCCAATTCTGGAAGCAAACGTCGACTGCACAACATAGGCTGCTATCAACATTCGACACGGAGAAGGGCAGAATGCACATGGAATTTCTCCAAGCACAGGTGCCAGACCCAAAGGTAATCACCGACTATAAAAGGGCAACCTATGAATTCTAGAACAAAGACGTGCATCCTGCCAATCAAATGGACCTGGACAGGCAAACTGGAGAAATGGTTGTCTCCACGCCGACACATGCTTCCATTACTGCCTCCAGGTTACAAGTGTCTCTGAACAATGTCCAGACACAGTTGAAGTTGGAGAAAATATCATCCTTTGCCAAGGATAACAGGATCAAAACGCTGGAGGAACTGGTCCTCAAGGTCGGGTACAACTCCGCGAATGTGAAAGCAGTCGAGGAAATGATCAAGAAGAAAAATGTCGACATAGCGTCTTTGAGGAAACAATTGAAGTTGCCACCAATAGTAGACTCGCAGACAAAGGAAATAGCAGAGACAGAAGGAGAAAAAGATGAGATGCTTAAGTTAATCATGGAGCAGAATGCACAACTGAAGGAAATGGAAGCTGAGATGGAGAAGCTAGTGAAAGAGAAAGAACTGTTGAAACCCATGGAAGTCATTCCATTGAGTTCAGTTCCACTCTTAGGAGTGAGCACAACATCACTAGCAGAAGTCCCATCGGCGAATCCATTGACGTCTCTGGAAAAGACGGTTGAATTGGCCAAATCTATGGAAGAGATGAACCTGCAGGAAACAGAGATTAGCAGGCTCAAAAAGGAGATTGAGAACCTTCAGGAACTCAACTATTCTTATCAAACCAGCTTCTCCAAGGAAAAACAAGTGTCAGACCAGCTCAAACAAGAGTTACAACAGCTCCGGAAGCAAACAGTGGCAGGTAAAACATTGGCCGAAGTAAGTGTTTGGACAGACATCACCAAGTCTATGAATGAAATATGGACAATGATACAGATTATGTTAGAGAAAAATGAATTGGTGCAGAGAAGTAAACAAGCCATCGAGAAGATCAGATCAGAACTGGGAGAGATGCCCACACAGGCTAATGAAATCATCAAATTCTTGAATTCTAAAACCAGAGAGGAGTTGAAAGAGCTGAGAATTGAGGATAGAATAGAGACCATCCTTGAGGTCAAAAGAGTCTTACCCAAGAGAGGACTGATGCTACAGCTGGAAGAAAAGGTTCAGGCCATGGACCTAGGGGTACAAAGGTTTTTCAACAAGATTGAGGCTCTACAAAAGAAATGTCTTCCTGGTTTGAAGGTGATAAATGACAAATTGATGATGCTCCTAGATTACAAAAAGAGACTAGCCGATGTGGCTAAGGATAGTTTGAAATTTTCAGGGATTCAAGGCAGCATCACCGGCAAGGCATTCCTAGATGCACTTCAGTTGGACATCAGCATAGAGCATGAGATCCGGTACATCTTCATCACCAAGCCTACTTTCGCCAAGTACACAGAAATGGATGAAATCTACTGAAGGTTACTCAAAGTCAGCGTTCCCAGTCATCTTCGATGGGAAGAGCTTTGTGACCTGATCGAGTAGTCGATGAGCTGTCCCAACCCAGTCAACTATCTAGTCAGACAAGGTCATGCAGAGGCCTCACCAATGGTTCACCCAGAAAACAACATGCAGTTTCGACACATCATCAAACAGTTTCCTAGATTCTTGTAATTTGTTAAGTTAGTTAAGCTAAAAATAGATTTACCATGTTCTGATCTTTAATGACAGGATCGTTTGTAATTTTGGGTTATAAATACTTCACTTTTCGAAGTATTGAGGGTTGATCTTTATGCCCTGCGAGCTATTAGACTGTAATATTTTTCAAGAGATCTTCCATTAATACAAAGAGACATTTTTACAGGATTCTTGCGTGTATTCACTAGTGACATTTTTCTTTCTAAGTTAAATGTTATTCTCGCTTAGTCATCACACTGTTTGCTAAATCTAATCTTTGAAAGTAATGAATGTTGCAGGATTTATCTTTGTATACCCTGTTTCTGACTTTAAAAGATTTTAGTGTTTCATGTTCTGATTTTACGATAAGGAAATTCTTAACTGCTTCTTTGTTGTAATTGGCATTCACACCTTTTTCTGCTATTCCACATTTATGCTACTAAAAGAATTCAACGATTACATTATCTCGCCCTGTGAAAAGTTTCTTTGCTTTCATGATACAAACCCCATAGCCCAATGGATGTGTAAACTATCTCAGCCAACCCGACAAACACTACAACAAAACCAACATATTTTATTTACCTAGCCTAATATTTTAAATTTGAAACATATATAAATCATACAGAGAGATTCCTCTCTAAAGTTGGTAGGGCTAGATCCCAGCTTCGAAGTGGTTGGATAAAGTTACCTCCGTAGATTTCTTCTTGACAACCTCTAGGAAATTTACAGAGCGTTAACAGATACTTCATAATCCTTTATGGATCATATTTAGGATTAGCTCCCTCCTAATCCTTGCTTCATGTATGAATGCATGCTCTTCTTTTGGAATTCTGTAATCAACTCCCTTCATCTAAGATAGTCCACGCTTCGGTCTACATCCTTATTTCCTTCTGCAAGGTTTCACAAGTCTTTTTCTAATTTCCTTTTGATTGTTGACTTCTTTCTATTTTGACTCCTTCTAGTTCTCTTCAAGTTTGATTCTAATTTCAGCTTATCTAGCAGTTGTTACTTATATAATAGCTTCCATAGGAATTGTTATCAAAGATTGTCAACATACGTCATCTTTTCATGTGTATTGTTTGACTTATAGTCATCGTGATAGCAATCCTTATCTTATTGTTCTTTCATAGGTGTTGTTTCACTTGAACATCTTATCTTCTAATAAATAGATATACATAATATGTACAGAAACTATGTAAATATGGTATGTACAAGAGCTTTGAAGAATATTGTTACTTTGACTTAGAAGAAGAAGTATGTTTTATCCTGCTTGACCTTCTTTGAGGGTTCCCTTTCTTCGGCAACTGATGCTTCGTCTGTTTCCTTCCTTTTCTTTAACTCAGGACAGTGGTTCCTGTAGTGACCATATTTTCGATAGTTGAAGCATTGTATCTTTGACATATCATTTTCTTGATTTGGTTTCTTCCTTAAGCCAAACTTCTTTTTATTTCTGAAATTCTTCAACTTTGTTGTGAGAGCTTGATCTTCGTATTTATTTTGGGAAATTTCTCTTTTGCGTTAATCCTTGATTCTTCTTGTGCACAACAAGTCCAAAGTTCTTCAAATGTGGGATACTCCTTTCTTGTGTTCATGCTTGCGGCAAATGCATCCCATGTCTTGGGAAGGCCATTGAGTATTATATTTACTAGTTCCTTCTCTGAAATGATTTCTGCAATAGCTTGTAGTTGATCTCTTAACTGAGAG
This sequence comes from Picea glauca, assembly GCA_000966675.3. Lineage (NCBI taxonomy): Eukaryota > Viridiplantae > Streptophyta > Pinopsida > Pinales > Pinaceae > Picea > Picea glauca. The sequence goes on from JZKD02S1673229.1 coordinate 102,417, forward strand.
ATTCTCACAAGGTATGATGTTATGATGTCATCATCATTCATTTTCATGTCATAGAGCTCATTCTTCAGACTCATTACTTGTCCAATGTTTCTGACTGACAAGAGGTTAGTTAGGGCATCGTACATATTCTTAGATGAGTCAAGATGAAAGATATAGGGTATCAAGTGGTCTTTTACAGAGTCCACTATGATACTCATAGCGTTGATGTCATTGTCCTTGAACTTTTCCGTAACTGCAACATTCTGAGTTTCCTTTTCTTTTCCTGCTTCAACTTGTGGTTCCATGATCTTGCCTTTCACAATATCCAATACTTTATTCTTGGCAAGGATGAGATCAATCCTTGTCTTCCATGCTTTGAAGTTAGAAGTCCCTTCTAATTTGTTTTCTGACTTCATAGAATAAGTCATGACTGCTTTGACTTGGTCAACTTTTGACTTTGATGAAAAACTCAAACTCGATGTCTTAGCTTGCTGAGAATGCCGGTAGGTGTGCTAAGTTAGAGCACACTAGGTTATCCAGAAATTAGGTCAATCTCTTTACTTAAGGTGCCTTAACAAGAGGGTTAGGGTTTTGTTGCTACAACAAAAACTTTGACTGCAACTGTAGTTGTAACTGAGCAAAATCCTCTCAATCTATCTTCCAGTGGTTAGATTGTCTAAAGATAGTGTGGGCCCATAACCTGTTAGAAATAATAGGTGTGCTCATTTAACCATAGACAATATAGCAATATTGTCACCCAACCATAGGTCGGAGCCACCCCGAGCACCTTAACCTTGACAGAGAGAATAATTCCGAAAGAAAACACTAGATCCAAAAGCCAATCAAGGTAGCATACCACTCTCCAAAGCTAGCGTACCAAGCAGAAAGTCCAAACCATAACCAAGAGAAAGTCCAAGCCTAAAACCAAAAATACTAGCTCTAGTAGTTGCAGCTACAACTATTCTCCAAACTTGCGCACTTACTAAATTTCTGCAGTTGCGAGGTGTATGTGTCCAAATGAGCTCTGGCATCCTATATTTATACTGCTCTTCCTTAGCCGTTTGGGCCAACTTATCTTTCTAGAGACTAAAAACTCAATATTAATTATTTTCTTTAGCCGACTTGTCTTCTAGGGTTATGTCCAATGCTTTAGGGTTTCTTCTTGCTTCCCGGAATATTTCGTTCCTGTGAGGGTTACACGTGGAGGTTTAATACCTCCCGCAGCTACCTTAATATCAACAACAACTCCAACACGAGATTGCTATTGAGTAGAGTTGTTAAAGAAGAGACAACACTAGCACAGAAAGAAATTGCTGGGTGGATGCTATGAGAGTTTGAAAATGATTGGACAGGAGGAGCCTCTAGAGTCTGCATTAGTGAAGCAAGACGAGTCTGCAAAAGAAATTGCAGGAAAGAAAGTGTAGAGGTTGTAGCGTGGCACAAAGAGGAGGCATTCGAATTGGAAGGGGTAGACATAGGCCACATAGGGAAGATGGGGATGAAATCACTAAGGCATTGACGACAATTATAGCAATATTGGAGCCATAGAAACAACCCAACGGAAATGAATTACAGCCGAAGTACATGATAAAAGTGATGATTAGAGAGAACAGCAAACAACCAGAGAAGAGGCAAAGGGGAACTTGGACCGGAAGAAAGAGTAATCAGGACAATTGCAATTTGCAAGTTTGGGAAACATAACCCAACTCGATACCCGGCGTATACGGAAATCTGAACCCTGAGGAGCTCATTCACTGGGTTGGGGAGATGGAGTTCTTCGAGTTTGATCAAATTAAATATACCCGGAGATTAAAATTTGCGTGTACTAAATTGTAAGGCTAAACATCACTGTGGTGGAATAACTATAGTTGGATAGGCAGCAACTAGGTAAAAGAGAAAATCAGCAATTGGGACGGGATGGTAGCAAAATTGAGAATTAAATTTTTGCCCGCAGATCTTTTGATAAATTTGTTATTGCAGAATTTAAGGCAAAAGGAGAGGTCAATAAAGGATTTTACGGAATTTTTTTACAAGTTGACTATAAGATCTGGACAAAAGCGGGAAAGTCTCAAGTCAATCACAAACTGTATATGATGGATAGATGTTTTCCCTTCAAAATGTGTTTTGCCACTTCAGTTTCTGATCTGTGATAGAGGCCTATCAGTGGGCTTTAAGATCTGAAGAGGAGTTCGCAAGTAGGCAACAAACTTAACTTTGACATGAAGAAAAGGTCGGACAAGCCATGCGAAAAGAAAGACAATGAAACTAGTAGCAGCACTATAGATCCATATCCAGTGGACAAATGTAATCATCTTAAAACTTTTTACCATGTATGTGAAAATCTGTGCAGTTCTATTGTTTCATATTTAATCATAGCATCAGAAATTAAAACAACAACCATACACAACAGCATTCACATACACATTGCTTTTAAAGAGAACCTTCAGGAAGATAAAACTCCATTTATTAAGAGTCTTGAGAATTGTTGACCAATGAATATTTACATTTACAATCATTCAAGACCTCTAGGATTTCTCATACATAGTGATGTGTTCTCAATGCTTATATTCGTGGTAACAATATATAGATATATCATTCTTCAAGGAACTTCTTTCTACTAGAGTTTGCAACAAATCTCCATAGTCGATCAGAATCTTTTGATAGACTACCACAACCAATCATCCAATATCCAAGCCGATCCATTTGAATCCCCAAACCCTTGATCTCCAGCATTGTCTATAGTTTTCCTTTAGGTAGCCTTCTACCAAGAAATAGTTATGGTCTATTCAGATGATTATGGTCTTCAGTTACCAAAACGATTTGATTGCCTACAATCAATTCCCACCTTGTGCATTTAGTGAAAAAATTCTACACAACCTGGTTATCGTCAACAATTGTCTAGTTGACAATCTCTCATCGCAATTACCATATTGACAATTGCTCTGTTGACTCTTGTCCTTAATCAACCGACGTCCTTTCAACAATGTACCATAGACATGTATCCATTGTTGATCCAAAATGGATAATGCTATTATGGGGAAGATTAGAATATGAGAAATCTCATATAAGGCGTTGATTTGGGAATCAACTTCCAAGGTGTTTTTGGGCCCTATACATTTTTTTTTGGCCCATGTGACTGATAAGAATTCTCATAGGATTACCTTATCCAAAACAGAAATTGAGACTTTCAAACAAGCTGATGCACACATAAAACAAAATTTGTATCCAAAGTTATGCCCCCCACAAAGTAATTGTCCAAATATTTCCTACATGTGTTGCCTCACCATAATCCAATTATGGGGAGTTAGTAATGTGTGGGAATCCACTAAAGACACATGCATCAAGGAGGTTTCAAGAGAGGTTTTGAAACCCTAAACTTAACCCTAATTCTAGCTATCAAAAACCTAGTAGAAGGAAAGAAAAGGGTTCACTTTTTCACTAGTGAGTTGTTCCATAGTATTAGTAGGGATGTCAAAGAGATACTAACAAAGCAAAGGGACATAATCATATTGTAGATGATTGTAGAAGATCTTAGTGTCTCGTGGCTTTAGTAAGCTTAAACATATTTCTAATCTATATTGTAATCTACATAATATAAGAAGACAAAAGGCACAATCCTCCACTAGATGTTGGTTTTCTCCTATAGGTTTTTGGGGTAAATATGAGTCAATTTTTGTGGCTTTTCTATTGTAGTGTATATTTCATATGTGAGGAAAGTTAAATAATCTAAATGGTGTGTTTTTATTTATGTTAAAGCATTAACAATACAAAAAGATAGTCAGAAAGTCGAGCATGGGTTCATTGCATTCATTTTAAGTTTGGATCTATTTCAGTGAGCCAACCATTAGAATATCCAAGGTGGTTTACAGATAAATTGCCCCATTCTTGAATTAACAATGTACTCCTTCAATGGAGTCAATTTTCTCAATCAACTCTAACTTAAAATTTGAACTTTGAATGATCATTCACTACCCCATTGGTCCAAACAAGGATCTAAATGGTCCACATGGTCTAGAGGTTATGAATGGTTCCCTGGATCAAGTTATGTCAACCACATCTTCGTTAGCAAGGCTCTGGTCAATTAATGTTGTTATTGACGATTGTCTAGTCCCATTGCCTTGGTCAGGCTTCTGGCCTTTTGTCTTACCCCTCAACTTGGTTCACTTTATCCATCTCATCCTACCAAAGGAATTAACATTTTGGGATCTAATTTTGGATCAAACCTCCTCTTTTGGGGGGTTCTTGGTCTTGTTACCCCTCAATTTCACTTCAGAGTACCTCATTTTCCTCGCCAGATTTGTGCAAATATCTGATCCGATTTTGTGCATCTCTTGAGATGATGTCAGAGCCCAATGTTCCATGATCAAATGTGCCATCACAATTATTTGTTTTATGTATCATGATCAGCCAAAACTGTGACCATTGTATCCTATATATTGTACTAGACCATAATTAGTGATCTATGTAAAGATTTTTCATATAGGTGGTTTCTCTAGACCCTTGTGGTTTGTCATGGCCCATCATCTTAGTCCCCACTTCAAGATAGTCCCCTCCCTTATATCTTATGCTAATCATCTCATGGAGGTCATTATGGTCGAGGTAGGTGTGCAGAGGTCTTGGAGTGGATCTATTAGGACACATGACTTAGGGAACCCCTAGGTTCTTTCACTTTACCCTTATGTAAAAGTGTTGCTTATGTATTTTAAAGGTTGTTATATCTAGACAACACATTTATTTTATGTCTAAGGGTGAGTGCACGAAGTTGGTGGCGAAAAAAGTGGCAAGGGGGTCAGTAAGAACGTGTGCACATTTCTAAGAATGCACACGCATTCATGATGTGACAGGTACAAAAAATCCCGAATCTCCACTCAACAAGCCACGTAGGCACGTTCCCAAGAATGTGTGCGTGTTCCTGAGAAACATGTGTACAAGAACGCATTCACATTCCTAAAAAAAATTGAAATAAAAATAGTGTGCACACTATTAGGAATAGAAATCCACACGTGTTCCTCTTAACATGAAATATCTCTCTTTCCCCCCTCTCTCTCTCTCCCCCCTCTACCCCCCAATCTCTCTCTCTCTCTCTATTCCCCACTCCCCTTACCTCCATCTATCTCCATCTCTCTCACTCATTGTCTCCCCCACTTCAAGATAGTCATGGCCCGTCATCTTAGTCCCCACTTCAAGATAGTCCCCTCCCTTATATCTTGTGCTAATCATCTCATGGAGGTCATTATGGTTGAGGTAGGTGTGTAGGGGTCTTGGAGTGGATCTATTAGGACACATGACTTAGGGAAACCCTAGGTTCTTTCACTTTACCCTCATGTAAAAGTGTTTCTTATGTATTTTAAAGGTTGTTATATCTAGAGAGCACATTTATTTTATGTCTAAGGGTGAGTGCATGAAGTCGGTGGCCTAAAAAGTGGCAAGGGGGTCAGCAGGAATGCACACTTGCAAGAACGCATGCACGTTTCTAGGTACGTGCACGCGTTCTTAATGTGACAAGTACAACAAACCCTGAACCTCCACTTAGCAAACCATGTAGGCACGTTCCTGAGAAACACGTGTACAAGAACGCGTGCACGTTCCTAAAAAAAATTGAAATAAAAATAGTGTGCACGCTATTAGGAATAGGAACGTACGCGCGTTCCTATTAACATGAAATA
>JZKD02S1673229.1:125166-135345 GCA_000966675.3 Picea glauca
CTTTCCTTTCACAATATCCAGCACTTTATTCTTAGCAAGGATGAGGTCAATCCTTGTCTCCCATGCTCTGAAGTTAGAGGTTCCATCTAGCTTGTTCTCAGACTTCATAGAGTTCATCATGGCTTGTTTGACTTGTTCAAACCTTAGATTTGACCGAAAATCCAAACTTCACGTCTTGGCCTTCTGAGTGTACCAGAAGATGCTCTGGGCTAGGGCGCACTGATCTATCCGTAGATTAGGTCAATCTCGTCACTTAAGGTGCCTCAACAAGAGGTTTAGGGTTTCTGCAACTACTTCTGCTAGTAACCCTAGCTGCAGTGCTTTTGGAAACTTCTCCTGCTAGTAACCCTAGCGACAGTTCTTCAACGAGCTCAATATCTAGCGGTTATGTTTCCTTCCAGCATTTTAGGATGACTGAAAGGGTGTGGGCCCATAACCTGTTAGAATATAGAAGATGGTGTGCTCGTTTTACCATTGACGATACCTTCGTCACCCAACCATAGGCCGAAGCCTCCCTCCGAGCACCTTAACCTTGACTGAGAATTACTCTGGAAGCAAACCCTAGGCTAGATAGCCAAACAAAGAGCAACACATCTCTCCCCAAGGATAGCGCAACACAAAAGACTGATCAGATAGTCCCAAACCCTAGCCAAGAGATATCCAAGCCAATACTAAAACTAGCTGCTGTTGCAGCTGCACCTGCAACCCTCCTCCAAACCTGCGCACCAGACTACAACTGCAGTACGCACCAACTGGGAAACTTCAATTCTGAGATGCTGCAAATGAGAACTGGAGCCCTGTATTTATAGTAATTCTGCCAATTTTGTTGGGGCTGACTTCTTCTTCTGGGTATGTGTCTATTCAGTATATTATTATTATTTCTGGCCGACTTCTTCTCTTGGAGGCTAATAGCCTAATATAAATTATCTTCTTGAGCCGACAAGGCTTCTAGGGTTATTAGCCAGCTCATTAGGGTTTCTCTTGCTTCCCGGAGTCTTCTATTCTTGTCAGGTTCACACGTGGGGGTAAATACCTCCCGCAGCTACCATAATATTAACAAGAGAGAGGTGGGGGAAGAGGGACACAAGGAGAGAGGGTAAGAGAGGGAAAAGAGGGGGGAGAGTGAGTGAGGGATAGGGGGAGTGATGTCGGGCAAAAAGAGAGGAAGATAGAGGAAGGGAGAGAGAGGGGGGCAGAGAGAGAGAGAGAGAATTATTTGTGTTAACAGGAACGTGCGTGCGTGCTATTTGAATTTCAATTTTTTTCGGGCAGGAGTCACAACTCTAACATACACGTTTGATGAGTTGGTTGCCTCAGATTTAGGTTTGGGATGACAAACCTAGTGGTTCGATCTACAAATACATAAAAAAACATCATTTTTTATGAATTCATCTCCATATCTCTGTCTTTGACATTATTTTTCTATAGGCTACACAATTCAATTGTTGACGAAATTATAGAAATAGATCGAGGTGACTATGAAGATTTCAAATATATAATTTTTTTTTTTTAATTATTATTGTTTACTATTTTTAATCTATTTTTGTATTCACATGTATCAAAATCCTAGAATACATACATGTCTTATTTCTGCTATAACGTTTTTTTGGCTTAACAATTTCTCAAACGACTTATATGTGACACAAGATGAGATCGATACCTACAATATAAAAATAAATAAAAATTGTTTTGATCATTTTAAAATCCTTTTAGCTTGCACGAACAAAAGACATTGTAATTTCAGGCATATGTTGACTTTGATAATTTAAAAAATATATAAAATTAATATTAAAAATTTCCAAAAAATACATGGCACAAGAAAAACAGGTTCTCTACAGGTATACAAGTTTTTGGAACAAAATTCTATCGTTAAGACACTCAACACCTACACGAACGAAAACATATACCTTGAATTTTGTTGGAAAAATAAGATACAACTTTTAGAAAAAACAAATTTGACCTAGTTATTTACAATGTCTATGAATAAAAGTTGTATATTTGGAAAGCTAATTCAATTTCCTACGTTTCCCGTGTTTCATCTTTTTACACCATATTCAAAATTATTGTAAAAGTACCTTGAATAATCCCTCCAAGTTAACAGATTGGTGTTTTTCTAGGTTTGCATTGCCACTAACGCATCATGAGAGACCATCATTAGCTTGCACTCACCCCTAAGCATGGATCTACTGATGCATTTGTCACATTTTGGCTTAAGTGATCATCTCCCTAGAGTTTTGGAAACTCATGGCATGTATTTATCACTTGAGATCATGTAGAACCACCTCATGAGGGTTTTTTAGATATTATTATGCGGAGAGACCTTGGAGTGCCCATATTCACAATGCCTTAGGCATTTGAGGGATATTCTTCATGCACGTGGACCATTCATGACATTCCACATCACATTTCCTGGAGCGCTCAGCCACATGACCATTTATGGAGGCCCGTGTCACCTTTTAGAGGAGTCGTCCACCTTGGAGGTTGCATCACTTGTTGTTTGATCATCTACTTGGCATGCACATACTATTTTGACCTTCCTAGGTTCATGGGAGATGGTTAGCTTGATTTTAGGAGGAGGTTACACATTAGAGACCTCACTCATGACCGTTGGGCGCTATTTTGGAGGGGTCATCCCCTTTTGGAGCCTCCCATGTGCTACACGGTGGAATTTTCCTCTCTTGCATAGATGTTGGCCCATTTTTAGGGTTGATCTCTTTTGAAGGAGACTTTTGAGGTGGTTACCATTTATCACGAAGAATGTTGGTCTCCCTTGACCCTAATTCTTCTATTTTTGGTGCGATGTTTCTCTCTATTGGGAGAATATTGTACGTGTGACATAACTACTATGATATTTCATGTATTTTTGACCTTGTCCTCATAGTTAGTTGGAGGACAAGTCCTTTTGAGATATCCTAGGCTAGATTTATGGAGAGAAAAATCTTATTGTAATGAGATGGTTATTGAAGCCTCTTCTATAAAAGAGACTCCCCCTCCCACAATATTTTGTTCTTAATTGGCTATTGAGAATACGATTTGTTGAATATCTTCCTTTTCAGGTGATTTGGTGTTGATTCAAGCTCTTCTCCCTTGGGTGTCTATTTTATCTTCAAGATTGGATGTGGATTTCAAGTCTTCTAGAAAACTAACAAATTGATATATTTGAAGAGTAAACTCTACTACTTGGAAGGATATTGTTGTGAGGTAACTCCTCCCCTATCTTCCTTTGTTAGTTTGGTAAGTACTTATTAATTCATTGCTTTGTCTATCCTCTAGGAACCCTAACAAGGGTATTGATTTCAATTACTAAGCTACAGTTGATATTACTAGTGAAAGTGATCCTTCTAGGATCCCCTTTGTAGATTCTTGGTTTTTATTTTTCATCTAAGATAATATTGAGTCTTTGGACTTAGTATCCTTATTCTAAATCATTAAAAAAATAAACCATTTTCCCTTTGAATAAGGCACGTGTCCTCTCCCATCATCATCATTAATTTTATATATATATATATATATATATATATATATATATATATAATTTTACCTTTTTTTTGAGAAATCTAAAGGAAATATTACATTATCATTAATTTAAATTTCCTCTTCAAAAGTATGGGGTTTAAAGCATATTCATTTCATAGATTCATTAGGGTTTAATTTTAAACATTTATCTTAAAACCCTAATAAAAAAAATTAATCCTATAGATTATTTAATGTGTTTATATAAATCTCGAAATTATAAAAAAAAAAACACAAAAAAATCTTATTTACGTATGATAAATGTATTTCATTTCATTCCTATAATATTTTAACATAGACTTATATAGATTCATAAGCTAGAAGTGAAATCAAAGTTTTATTTCCAATTTCTAGTTATGAGCTTTCCTTAAGTTATTTTCACTTCTATATCTTTACTTTGTAAGGTAAATCCAAAATAATACTCATAAAACCCTAATTTGGATTTACATTTTGATCCAAGTTTATTATTTCATAGTGATAATCTTTGATTTAGACTTGGCATAAACGTATTGGTATGTTTCATTCTTGGGCTACATAACGTGTTATGTAAATCTCGAAAATGTAAAAGAAGACATAAACAATCATATTTACATAGGATCAAGTCTAGTTTCATTTCATTCGTATAATATTTTAACATAGACTTATATAGATTCATAAGCTAGAAGTGATATCGAAGTTTTATTTCTAATTCATATAATATTTTAACATAAACTTATATAGATTCATAAGCTAGAAGTGATATCAAAGTTTTATTTCTAATTTATAGTTATGAGCTTTCCTGAAGTTATTTTCACTTCTATATCTTTACTGTTTTATTTCTAATTCATATAATATTTTAACATAAACTTATATAGATTCATAAGCTAGAAGTGATATCAAAGTTTTATTTCTAATTTATAGTTATGAGCTTTTCTGAAGTTATTTTCACTTCTATATTTTTACTTGAGAAAATATTTGATAAAGTAAATCCAAAATAATACTTATAAAACCCTAATTTGGATTTACATTTTGATTAAGTTTATTATTCCATAGTGATAATCTCATAAACGTATTGGTATGTTTCATTCTTGAATATCTTAAGTTCCTAGTTGATGGTTTAACCCTAGACATCTTAGTTTAAAGTTTTCATTTCATTAGACATCTTGGTTTAAAGTTTTCATTTCATTCTTTGGGGTCGATTTATATCTTATTATAAATGTGGAATTTGCATAATTAAACACATAAAACAAATTTGTTAACATAACACAAACCAAGTTCACCTTACTTGTATTACATCTATTGTGCTTATATTTGACTTAAAGTTGTTCTCTAAAAACACAATTTAGTTCTATTGCAATTTACATTCATTACACAATTGTTAGACTACTTTGAGGTTACTTTGAGATTTTGACTTGGGATGGTAATCAATAAATTAAGATTACATCTCTTGTGCTTATATTTGATTTAAAGTTATTCTCTAAAAACACAATCTGGTTCTATTGCAATTTACAATCACTACACTTGTTAGACTACTTTGAGGTTTTAACTTGGGATGGCAATCAATAACTTGAAAATCTGAAATATCTCTATTGCATATATAAAAAATAAGATTTAAGGTTTAATCTACTTGTTTATAATTCATTTAAAAGCATTCAAGTGCATTGTGGTGATTTACTCGTGTTCTTTTAAAAATCGATTTTAAAGCATTAGGTCACTAAGTTGTTGGATCATTTATATTGCATATGCTATATCTTTGTGTGATTTATTTGGTTTATTTGTTCAAGTAAAACTTTGCATTTTAATAGCTTAATCATAATCAAAATTTATTTGGGCTCTATTAAGAATCAAATTTTATATCAAAGGGATTCCCTCTTGGTCTCTTGAGAGCTGGCCAAAAGTGAAAGAAAGTTGTATTGAGGTGACAATGATACCTCCCATTGTTACCCAAAGGTAACATCCGTAGATTGAGATTTTCCACTTAGATGTTAGTTTAGGTGATAAGTCCCTCAAGAACTTAGACAAATTTTTAGAGTATTAATGTTAGACAATACCCATTTGAATCAAATTGTGAAGGATTTATGCTCACCTTTGCAATATTTCCATCTTCTTGTCAATAGGACCCCTGTTAATGTTTTCCCATGTTGGTTTTCCTTGAAAATCTACCTTCTTTACTCATTTTCTCATCAGTGGTCTGACTTTGAACTCTACCTCTACTATTGAATCTACCTTCTTTACGAGTTCACTCGTTATTAATCTGCCTCCAAACTCTAACTCTCATGAGTTTAGCTTCTTTATGAGTTTTCCTTCTTTACAAGCTTGCCCATTAGGACACCATGACTCCTCATACACCTCATCCTCAACAAAGCTCAACCCTCTAGATCATGAGAGATGAATCTCGAAGCTACCAATCAACGAAAAAGACATAACAATGGTACAATAACATCTTCAATATGGTAGCTTGTTGACCCAACTTTTAATGGTGCTAGTGAAGTTTCCTTTGTAGATCCCTCTCTACATACTTCCTTCTTACAAAACATTATTGCTTGTGTATTTGATGCATCGCTCTTCTTCTTGTTCTTGCCTCTCCATTATCTTTCTAAATTTAGAGATTTTGATTTTGAGCTTGTAAGGTTCAAGGTTCAAACATCACTTGCCAAACCAATAATAAAAGGGTGAGAAATGAAGTGTAATATTCCAATTCTTGACACAACAATTGAGAAAAGGTCCACCGCTTAATCAAAATATTGTAGATGCAAATTGTAGTTTTCAAGTTTAAGGATAAAGTTATTTATCTCCATGTATTTTGAGAACCTATTCTATAATGTTGATAGATTGTTTCCATACTACATTTATTTTGAGAACCTATTATATAATGTTGATAGATTGTTTCCATACTTACTACATTTTTGGGCACTTATAGTTGAAAGACAATATTTGAAGTTATTAGTTGAAGTTGTCTTTTCACTTGCGTTTCAACAATGTTAATCATTTGGAGATGTCCAAATTTTGTAAGACAACAAACTTTTTACATTGTATGGATTGAAATAACTTTGGATATATATATTTGTCGTTAAACTATTCTATGGGACATAAAGAATTAGATCAGATCTTTTTTGTTAGGACACTAGTTTTTTTATTTGGATTTGAGAACAACCTTTTTACATTGTATGGATTAAAATAATTTTGGATATATATTTTGTCGTTAAACTATTCTATGGGACATAAAGAGTTAGATCAGAATTTTTTTGTTAGCACACTAGTTTCTTTATTTGGATTTGAGAAAATAAAAGATGTATCAATACCTTCGGATGGGAAGCTCGTGATGTTAGTATCTAGGAACAACTGGACGAATAAATTAGCCATAAAAAGATATGAGACACCTGCTAGCACATAGAGATATTCTAACCCATGATTTCAATGATTGTTAGTAGAATTCCATTTCATGATTATTAGTAGAATTGCTATTTGAACTAGTGAATGTAGTACTAATGCTTTTAAATCTTCATTTTTTCCTTAGAGATATTCTGATTGATGTGTAGAGTGAGCACAAAATTGTCTGCATACATGGAGCATGTTTATGATAAACACGTGTTGCCGTCCCTTCGAAGAAAGAACTCATCCTTCGTAGTAATAGCGCGCTGGTCTGGCTGGCACACTGACTGAAAGGACCAAGGCAGCGTAAGGTTCGGGGATATTCTGGTTGTAAAGATGGCAAGGTCGGTACCATAGTATAATTTGAATCAATGCAAGATTGCATTCAATGAACGATGCATATACAGGGAATGATATTTCATTGTATTTAATGTATTGAAAATGGAAGTGAGTTAATTATTAATGTGTTATAATTTTAAGATCATTTTGTGTGTTGTCATGAACACTGTAATAAAATATTATATATATAATTACTTAGTTTGTATAATAAATTAAGTTTTGGTAGGAATGATAGAATTTTAGGTAGAATTGTCTTGGATATGACAGTAAATACAAGCTCATAATGAACACGAATAATTACCATTGAAAGGCACAAACATGATGCAAAGGATCTCATAGTCGTGAAACCTGATTTTTATAAGAAATAAATTTAAATTTTTTATTTAAATTTTACGACTAATGTATCATAGTAACTTTATGTACAAGATGCAGGTGAGATGATGGATCTATCTAGTAAGGATAGGTGATGGTTATTGTAAGCTAGAAAGCATGAGAATAATGTTACTATGATGAAATTGGAACATTGTGACATGCCCTAGTCACCTTAAGCTATTCTTATTAGAGCAAGTCAGTGGGATAACTTGGTAGCAAAAGTGAGTGATAGCAGAGAAGAAGGAGAGCAACCTTCGTTATCGATCACTGGCAAACAAAGACTCGGTCTCTCAACATCGTGGTCTCAGCTCGGGGGTGGCTAGTGGTAAATCCGTTGGGAGTCGCTGAGCCTACGGTTGGATGGAAACGAGCACCCCTCTCAGTAGTTGCATCACCTCTGGTGTTTTTCTGATAAGTGATATATCTTGTATCTTGAAGTTTATATGTTAACATGTATGCTCATAGTCTGTGCAACTTATGAATGGTTTGAGTATAAGACTGTCTGTGTGGTGTTTTGATCAGAAATGGTGGTTGCATGCTTTTATTGGAAGGACCACGTATGGCTTATGTTTATAGATAGATTCATATATACGTATATTGAACTAATTTGGACTTCAAGTCTGCTTTCGGGAAATCTATGCCCTTATTCGTCTCCAAGAATACTCGGAATAGATCTCTCCACAGAGATACCCTCTCCGGAAAGCTTACCAAGAACCTGAAAGAGGATTTGGTGGAGCAAGTCTTAGCCATCCTGTGCGAGGAAGAATGGTCCTCATAGACCCCAACATTTCGACATTTTGGTACCCGGAGTACCCAAGGGCGAGTCCCCTTGCACTCGCAAGTCTTGAAACCCCGATTTGCGAAATCCCGAATTATTAGCGTGGGGGTAAATTAAGAGTTTTTGGAGTTTTGGCACCCGGAGTATCTAGGTGCGAGTTTTCTTGTACTCGCGAGTCCCGAAACCCCGATTTATGAAATCCCGAAATGGCAGCGTGTGGTTAAGTATCGATCGACGGACGAGATCCTGTCGAAAAATCTAAGGTCAGTCGCGACCGTTAGATGGGAGGAAGAAACGAGGGCGTTAATGCCTCAACCCATTTCCTTTTTATCTTTGTAAGTAGCGAAGAAATCCGGATCGTAGATCCCCAAGGTCCGTGGGAGGATCTGGATCGTCCTTTTTAACGGGGCACGTGGCGGTCGGAAAATGTTTCGGTGTTCTGGCACTCGGGGAATCAAAGGGCAAGAACCCTTGTCTTCACAAGTCGCGAAATCCCGGTACATGAAACCCCGATGCGCTCTGTGGCAGAAAGGAAGAGATCTAGACCATTGGTTTTCCACGTCCAGGGAGCAGCAGGAGAATGCACAGCGCGGGACAGATCTGAACAGTCAGATCTTAGTTAGAAAACCCGATAGTCGTTGGATCTGTCAGGAGATGCATGAGGGTTAAGCCTTCGTGAACAGAGGCGAAAGTCTCGAAAGAGGAGTTGGTATCGGGATTTTGGACTTCGGGATTTCAGAGGTCTCGAGGACAAGAGATCAGGACACTCCATGGTGGAAGTCCCGAAATAGATCTGGACCGTCCAATTAAGGGAGGACATGTGTCGCGAGATCACCCATTTTGGGGATTTAGACATCGAGAAACAAAAGAGGAAGGTGAGCATTTTGACTTCGCACATGGCGAAGTCCCGAAACGATCTGGACCGTCCATCCGTGGAGGACACGTGGCAGAGATCGAGAGTCCATCGGTATTTCGAATACCGGGGATTTGAATTGACAGAGGATTTGTGTCATTGGGGGTCACAAGTCGCAAAATCGCGAAACGACGAGGATCGTCCATCTGAAGGAGGACACATGGCAGTGATCCAGGATTTCGGGGAAAATCCCGAAAGGAAGAGTCCATCATGATTTCAAAAATCGAGAATTCGGGAGTCTCGTTGACAAGAGGTCGGGCTCTCATATTGATAAATCCCGAAAGAAATAGGATGGAGGTCTTATGAGGAGTGGTCACCTGGATCAGGGCATAGCCGGGAGGGCTAATGTGACAAAGCCCATTTCGGGAAATTGAAAATCGGGAATTCGAGAGTCTTGTTGGCAAGAGGTCGAGCTCTCGTATTGATAAGTCCCGAAGGGAATAAGACTGCGGTCTTATGAGAAGTGGTCATATGGGCCAAGGCATAGCCCAGGGGGTTAGTTGTTGTTTAAAGCCTTTTCGACATTTCGGCATTTTGGGATTTGCAGAGTTGAAAGACTCGACTCACTTATATCGCTGAGTCGCGAAATGCGAAAAGGCGCCTAGTTGTTTGGCCGGTGGTCATAACCGACGATCACATGGAGGTGGAAAAGGGAAGAGCTAGCCTGCACTAAGCCCCCGTAGGACTTTGGGGATTTTGTCCCTCGAGAAAAGGCGAAAAAAAATTATTATGCCATAGTGGGTGTGTTACAAATTGGTATCAGAGCATGGTTACAACACTTGGCTTGCTTGGGCTCATGAACGAGTTGCGCAGAATCTCCGTTCGAAACACTCCTGAAAGGAGTGACCCCCTGTCTTAACCTTCATAATCAAAAGACGAAGTTAAGAATGAAAAGCCCCTATTGTGTGTGTGT
>JZKD02S1673229.1:162733-175897 GCA_000966675.3 Picea glauca
ATCTCATAGCATGTCCCTTTTGCTAAGTTCCATCTTTCAAGGCTTTTGTAAACTCCTCCTAGGATCAAAGTTCACTTGGACCAAAGTTTGAAAGATTACATCCATTTATGAGTTTATCTATGAGTCTTTCCATCACTTGCCACAAACTCTCACAATCTCCTAGCTCTGCTTGATTGTTCCTCCCTACCTTTTGACATTTCAGGCCAGTGTTACTATCACAAATTTCCCTTTCATTTAAATGAGGAATTTCAGGAGGGGTATCACCTAGATCATTTTGCCATTTTTTCACAAAGTCAAATCGAATATGCACTCTTTCCTACTGGTCTTCCACTCTTATATCTGATCGTGAAAGGTGACTACATTTGGACATTGACTTTGGAAGTGTTGAGATCGTTTGTAGAGATCCCTTTACATTAGACTTAACTCATCTTGGATCTCAAGTGCATATTCAATAAATTCTATGATACTATGTTGATTTGCTCTATAGTAACCCACTTGACTCTCCAAGAGTTCCACTTGTGATTTACATTTCTTTATCTCCCTGGCCATATCATTAACACTTGATATAATGGCTTGGGTGACAACCATTTCAACAAAGGCTATGATCACAAGATCTACTTCTTTGGTGTGTATAGCATAGTGGTTTCTGTAGTGATTACTGAGTCTTGATGAAAAATAAGTTTTCTCTTTTTTGTGTTTTCCTCACTATCTGTTTCTTCTTTCTATTGAAAGAAAACATCTCTAAATTTACAATCACATCAATGGATATGGGGATTGGCATGTCTCCTTCAATGAACAATCTGGCTAAAGACATCATAGCAAAGCTTAGGTCAGTTATGTACTTTTTCCATTGGTCCCCCTGTTGGTTCAACAAACCATTTATCTTCTTTCTCCTTTCTTTGTTCTTCCTCAATCATTTTTCTTTGAGCATCAACATCTAGTTCAACTTTCTTTTTCTTCTATTCTTCAACTTCTAGTCTCCTTGCTTCTTCTTGCTCAATTGCTTTACTTTTTTCTTCTACCTTAGCTTCAACCTTGGCTTTGACTTCATGTATTAACCTTTTTCCAACCTTTTGCTAAAATGTCTTCTTTTGTTTCTCTGCGTCATCTTCTGTTACTGCTTTTCTTTTAACTTCTACTCTATCTTTGGCCTATGCTTCTTGTTTCATTGGTTCGTTTAAGCTCCTATTTTCTTTTGCATCTTCCTTTGCGTCTACTTCTACTATGGCTTGATATTGAGCTTCAATGTTTTGTTTTTTGCTTAGCTCCTCGTTGTATTTTTTCTTAATCTCCTCCTCTTTTTTCTTCTTTTCTCTAATCATGTTGTCTCATTCTATTTTGTACCTTTTCAAAAAATAGTGATCTTTTCTTCACCCATTCTTCTTCTCATTCTTGGTAAGCATATGGCCAATCAATGTTTATATGAGCTACATGGAAGGAGGAAACCAAGACCATGTCTTCTAAGCATTTCATTTGCAAACTTATACTCCAGAATTTCTTCGGCCTCTTATCTTGCAAAGAAATTGTTTAGCCCATACAATCCTATATACATTAGATAAGTTGGGCATAGTTTCTATTTATCCTTTATTAATGAAGAGGATAAGTTGGACATAATTTATTTTCATCCTTTATTAATGAAGCATTCAAAACATGAAGAATGGTTTGATAAGCCACCTCTTTGAGAACCGATATGTCTGGCACAAATCTGGGTAGTAGATGAGAAGCTTTAGTTGTTTCATAGATATTAAAGGTAAGTGCTATCTTCATTCACATACCAATATCCTATCGTGCTTATAACTTGCATGGATTCTTTAAATAATATCGGTGCTAGTTTGTAGAGTATCAATTCATAGAACAAGGTGAAGATGTGGTCACAAATTCTTGCATATTGTTCCATGTATTTGTGTTCCCACAAATCTTGGCAGTACACTTGTACTAGTATTTTTTATATGCTCCAAGCCCATCCCATCCCATCTGAGGAAAAGGATTATCAACACAAATGATGTCAAAAAGGTATGAAGACATGACAAACTCAAGAGGAGAACTTGGCTTCCTTGAAGTGGGTGGCATCCTTCTCTCTGAATAACTTTTTTAATAGGGCCACGACATAAAAATACAGTTCACTCAGGCTAATGGAGGGATAAATTCCATTATTTTGAGACTTAAGTTGTTTTCTTTCTATCCACCATTTACTCATTACTTTTTGATAAAAAATTTTTATCTACATAACTCTTCCATCCAATCTATGGTCATAGATACTTTAGGCTTTGCAAACTTATAATACATATCCAAATTGTTGAGTTGGAAAGATGCAATGCACCTACAATGATCATTGACAACTGTTTTATTTTCCAAGTTACATGGCCATGATCCACTTAATCATTTTTCGCATGGAAAAACTACATGTCTGGCCACCATAGTCTAGGTGTCACTTTCAAATGTTAGAGTATACATTAGTATCTTTATCCTCATCATTAATTGGATCAATTAATGAAGGGAGAGGGGGTATTTCTCTTCTCTAAAAGTTCTAAATAGCTCAACACACTAGGGGTAAGTAGACAATCTTGCATAATTGGAAGTGTTTGAATAAATTGGCCTCTTAACCTCCTATGTTTCCATCGATGTACTCTCCTCAGTTTTCGTCTTCTTGTGATAATCTTGCATGCCACCTATTGTAACAATAGGACACATTAGCGATGTGAAAATAGAAAGCAAGGCACTGAGGGGGCCTATGATTCAAATCTATTGTGGCTTCAATTATAAGGGAATGAATTCAACATTTAGCTCCAAAATCTAATTTAGGTATCCAACAAAACTAATCAAAATTCGAATAGGTGCCCACCTTGATTTCAATTGCATACTCTATCAATGCTTTAACCAATTTCAAGTTCTAAACAATCGAATGTAAACTTTCAGAGTTAGAAATTGTATCCAAACTAGGATTTGAACAGAAACATGCATTAAGAAAACAGTCCTAAAGTTTTGAAGGCCAATTGATAGGGGATATCCTTCGAAAGAAAACCATCATTGAATGAAGTGTGAAAGCTGACACATTTGAATTAAGATCAAATGACTTGGTGGAATGAGAAAACAACTCAGTATTCAGCGGTTAGGGAAAGGCAACAAAGTCTTCGTTCGAAAAAAAATCCACTGAACCACTATATAACTATTTCTAAACTATATGCATTGGGAATCGAAAGACAATTACTTCAAATGAAAAATAAAGTATAGTAAAGGCTATTAGCATGCCTACCTACTGAATGTAGCAAAGATTTTGGTGAACTGTGTAGACGATGCCTGATATCTAGGATTATGAGAGCCATTAGAATGCTAGGTGACTATTAACAAGTTCTAACTCTGGAGCCAGCTCCGGCTGTGTGCTTCTCATCCAAAACAATCTGAATGCTAATATGAATTTGTTCGAATGATATGCAACAAAAATAGAATGTGGAGTCCAACCTTGCAACATTGAATTCATTGATTTCGATCCTTGGAAAAGGACATTCAAAAGCATGCGAAATATTTGATGTATTAGAATAGCCACGACAACATTAACTTGAATTAAAAGTAAAATAGAAGTAAAATTTGAATGTTAAAACCCCCCTGCTGAACTATCGGGGGAATTTAAAAGGTTCACAAGCGATCTTTGAAGGATACACTAAAGAGTCATTGGGCAAGTTAAAAAGAAGCAATATTTTTATGTTAAAATTCCCATGAGACTCACGAAGATCCTCCGAATGATTTTGAAAATATGCCGATGGACCATAGGCAATTTTAAAAACTCGAATGACTTCTTCCAAAAGATGAGGACTTCGAAGGTTCTTTTGAAACGATCCAATGCACTAATGGGGACCTTTGGAAAAAGACTTTTGGATACCTCTTGAACTATAGAGAGTTCTTAAAAAGATGCAACTATGCATCTTTCAAAGCCTCTCAATAAACCAGTTGGAGATGTCAAAAGATGATATTGCAAGGAATTTTGGATCACCTCGATGAACCATTGCGAAGCTTTAGAAGAGGTTAAAATAAGACCTTTCGAACCACCCTGATGAACCATCACGAAGGATCGAAAGATGCTAAAGTGACAACTTTCAAATATTCTCGATGAACCATCAAATATGATCAGAAGACGAGGAATTCAAAAGTTTCAAGTAAACTAATGAACCATCACGGGCCTCTAAAAGATTCTTAAGAAACATCTTTCAAAGAAACCCTATGAAAGATAAGGATGGTGTGAAAGATATTCCTTTTTAGAAATTTTGAAATGTCTCGAAGTATGGATTTTTTTGGGGAGGATCGAATAAGGATATGACCTAAAAATTTACCAATTTCCGACAAAGTTGTGACGATTTAAACATAAGGTCTCCAATGCAGGATAAGGTAACCAAGAATTTCAAACACAAAAATAGAAGGAATTAGAAGTTAGGTTCAAAAGCATTAAAGTCTTGTAATGTTAAGTCCTATACAAAGCTTTTATGTTAAGTATAAATCCCAATGTAAAGCTTTAGATATTGAGTTGTATTTTTATTATTATATTAGTATGTCCGTTAGACTTTTTATTTGTAATTGTACCTTTGGTTTCCATAAAGCTCCATGTAAAACTTTAATATTGAGTTGTTGTGTTTTTATTGTTGTATTAGTATTATCAACTAGACTTTTTATTTGTAATTGTACACTTGGTCTTCTATACACACACCAAGAAGACTTAGTTTTAGGATCATCTCATCTTGTACATTTGTTCTACTATAAAAGGAGGTTATTTCTTCGAAGAGGATTCACATTCATTCTTTTCTCTTTATCAAGGCGTGTAGTTACTCCTCTCTCTCTCTATGCTATTTTGGTAATTTGATACATAAAATTTGGTATTAGAGCATACGATCCTAAGGTTTCACTCATTCAATTGAGCCATCTTGGCATTTTTGCTATAACGTTTTTTTCTAGGAAGGTTTTAAAAATGATGTTCAAAAGTTTGTAGTTAAATGTGTGGTTTTCCAACAAAATAAAGGAGAGACAATCAAGACCTCATGTCTCCTACAACCATTAGCTATACAATCAAGACCTCATGTCTCCTACAACCATTAGCTATACCAAGTCAACATTGGGAAGAGGTTTTAATGGATTTTATTATAGGTTTACCAAGTCCGAAGAAACAAATGTCATCATGGTAGTAGTGGATTGACTCAGAGAGTAGGCCCATTTTTGCTTCATTTTTCATCCTTTTAAAGCAAATACAATAGCCACAACATTCATGGAAACAATTCAAAAGCTACATGGAATTCATAAGATCATTGTAAGTGACAAAGATCTAACTTTCAGTGGAAAATTTTGGATTGAATTATTTTCTTGTGTGGGCCCTCAATTGGCTCACAACTCCTCTTACCATCCTAAATCCAATGGTAAAACTAATATTGTGAATAATTGTCTAGAAGGATATCTTCGTTGCTTTGCATTTGATAACAAACACAATGGGTTAAGTGGTTTTCCTTGACAGAGTGGTGGTACAATACATACTTCCATACTTTATCAAAAATGTCCTCATTTATGGCATTTATGGATATCATCCTCCATCCATCACATAATTCTCGTAAGGGCAAGTGAAGGTTCCCGCAGTGGAGAACCGCATAGAGCATCGATAAGAGGTTCTGAAACTATTGAAGGATAACTTTGTTATAGCAAAAAATAGGATGAAATGACAAGTAGATCAACATCACAATGAAAGGGAATTTGAAGTGGGGGATTGGGTGTTTTTGAAGCTACAACAATAGAAATAGATGTCCCTCAAGCAACAAAAGAAGGACAATAAATTAGCACCTAAGAACTATGGTCCCTATAAGGTGTTGCAAAGGATTGTAAGTATGTCTTACAAATTAGATTTACCTCCATATCCACATGTACATCCAATCTCCCATGTTTCTTACTTAAATAAGGTAATGAGTGACAAGATCCCAATTCGAACTATTTTACCAAAGATCAATGAAGAAGGGAAAATCATATTATAACTAGAAACAATCATTGAAACAAGGGTCAAGCAGTTGTGAAATCGAGCAATCACTGAGTACCTCATCAAGTGGAATAACCTACCAATTGAAGAAGCGACACAAGAAGATGATTTCTTCATGCAGAAACATCCACAGCTAATCAAGTGTTGAGGGAAACACCTGGTTAAAGGGGAGGGGCATGTTAAGCCCTAGACAAACCCCGTGTAAGGCCCTAGATATTGAGTTATATATTTCTAATGTTATATTAGTATTGTTGGCTAGACATTTTATTTGCTATTGTACCCTTGGTCTCCTATATATATACCAAGAAGACCTAGTTTTAGGAATATCTCATCTTGTACAATTGTTCCATTGTAAAAGGAGATTGCTCCCTCGAAGAGGCTTCGCATTCTTTCTTCTCTTTTTATCAATACATGGAGTTACTTTTCTCTCTCTTTTCATGCTATTTTTGTCTTTTAGTGCATAACATTTAATATGAGAGCATACGAACCCATGGTTTCACTCCTTCAATTGAGACATCTTAGAATTTTTACTCTTAACTTTTTTTCTAGGAAGGTATTAAAACTGATGTTCAAAAGTTTGTGGTTGAATGTGTGGTTTTCCAACAAAATAAGGGAGAGACAAACAAGACCCTAGGTCTCCTACAACCATTAGTTATACCAAGTCAATGTTGGGAAGAGGTTTCAATGGATTTTATAATATATCTACCAAAGTCCAAAGGAAATAATGTCATCATGGTAGTAGTGGATCAACTCACTAAGTATGCCCATTTTTTCTTGCTTTCTCATCCTTTTAAAGAAAGTACAATAGCCACGACATTCATGGAAACAATTCAAAACTACATGGAATCCCTGAGATCATTGTAAATAACAAAGATCCCATTTTTACTGGAAATTTTTGGATTGAATTATTTTCTTGTTTGGGGACTCAATTGGCTGACAACTCCTCTTACCATCCTCAATCCAATGGGAAAACTCAAATTGTGAATAAATGTCTAAAAGGATATCTTCGTTGCTTTGTGTTTGATAAGCAAACACAATGGGTTAAGTGGTTTCCCTTGATAGAGTGATGGTATAACACATCCTTCCATACTTCATAAAAAATGTCTCGATTTTATGGATATCATCCTCCATCCATCACATCACTCTTGAAAGGGAAAGCAAAGGTTCATGCATTGGAGAACCACATAGAGAATCAATAAGAGGTTCTCAAGCTATTGAGGGATTACTTGGTTATATCACAAAATATGATGAAACAACAAGTAGATCAACATCATAGCAAAAGGGAATTTGAAGTGGGGGATTGGATATTTTGGAAGCTACAACCATACAAACAAATGTCCCTTGAGCAACAAAAGGACAATAAATTAGCACCTAAGTATTATGGTCCCTACAAGGTGTTGTAGAGGATTGGAAGTATGTCTTACAAATTGGAGTTAACTCCATATTCACATGTACATCCAGTCTTCCATGTTTATTTCTTAAAGAAGGTATTTGGTTACGCGATCTCAATTAAAACTATTTTACTAGAGATCAGTGAATAAGGGAAAATCATACTAGAACCAAAAACAATCCTTGAAACCAGGGTTAGTAGTTGTGAAATCGGGCAATTACTAAGTACCTCATCAAGTGGAAGAACCTACCAATAAAAGAAGCAACATGGGAAGATGAGTTCTTCATGTAGAAACATCTGCAACTAATTAAGTGTTGAGGGAAACAACTATTTGAAAGGAAGGGGCATGTTAAGACCTAGACAAAGACCCATGTTAAGCATAAATCCCCATGTAAAGCCCTAGATATTGATTTGTTGTATTTCTATTGTTATATTAGTAATGTCGACTAGACCTTTTATTTGTAATTGTACCCTTGGTCTCTTATACATATACCAAGGAGACCTAGTTTAAGGATCATCTCATTTTGTACATTTATTCAAAAGAATGTTTCCCCCTTGAGAAGGCTTCACTTTCATTCTTCTCTCTTTATCAAGGTGTGGAGTTACCCCTCTCCCCCCCTCTCTCTTTCTCTCCATACTATTTTGATCATTTAATGCATAACATCTAAAGAAATTAAGAATGTCATCATCCATCTTCTTTATAAAACCTCACCATATTTAAAACAAAAAGGAGTCACCACGTCTAAAAACTTGGAATTAGTTGAGACCTCAATACCATTAAATGACCCTTTATCTTAAATAGGTAACAACCTCAAGATTATATACAATCATAAATAATTCCAAAGCTTATCTACGTTAGCAACCCACTCACTCCCTACTAATACAACCAAACATAAGTTCCAAATGCCACTCTATGTCTCCGTCTCACAATTATGTATCCTTTTACAACAATACATACAACTACGTGAACTTCTAAAGGTGGCAAAGACTAATATACACTTGGATAAAACGAGTCTTTTTGGCTTATGCAAATCACCATAACACCGACTTATACAAGAAAATCTTTAAAACAAAACGTTTTAGCTTCTACCAATCACCACAACACATGACTTACACAAGCAAATTTTTCTTGTGTTGACATCACTTATAACAATGATTATTTAACTTGATCGTAACCTTAAAAATAAATTATTATTATTATTATTATTATATATACAAAGAATCTTATTTAATGACATACTTTCACACGATATTATTTTATGTATTTTATTTTATTATTACTATATATATATATAACCTTATTTATTTAATGATAATATAATTAATAAAAACTTATAAAATAAAAATATAACTAATAAAGTATTATATAGTGAACTTACATATATGTAAAATTTAAAAATGGCTTTAAATAATTTTGGTAAAGAGTGAAAAGTGTACATTCGGTGTTAAAAATTTATAATAAAATACTGTATTGATAATAATAATAAAAATGTACACTCTCCATCATCTTCTATGAACTTTATTGATTGCTCTCTCAATCTCATAAATTTCTTTTCTGAAATCATGTTCCAATGGCATAAACTAACTTTCCATAATGTCTTTCAGATTTTATGATAAAATATTAATCGGTTATCTGCATTTTCACTTCACACGTTCTTTTTTAAAGCATTGTCACGTTATTAATGATTTTTCATCATCCAATATTATTATTAAGAAAAATGCAGATGGACTGTGATCGTCATTGAAAGAGTACTGCAACGCGACTCTCGGAATGGGTGAAGAAAAAACACGTACTTCTAACCCTATGTCTTATTGTTAACCATTTATTTATGTGTTCTAATGTATACCAACATGAATTTCACTAATTTAACTTTTAACTTTTAGAATTTCAGAGAGTCTACATGGTAGACTAATAGCATTATTTGCCACATTAATAAAACTAAGATTAAACCATTCATAAAATGGATCATGAAAGTCACGTGACACGACAATCCACGTGAGGCGAGTCGTTTACATCATGTCTTATTAAGTTTTAATTTAAAATTTAATAAATGATTAATGTAATTTAAAGTTTCATTTATCATATTATTTTAAAAGATCTTTAAAGAAGAGGTTACTTAAATCTAATTTAAATAATTATATGAAAAAGTATTATAATTTTAACTTGTAATTATTTAAAAGAAAAAATATGTTCTTACTCATTAAATCAATTTAAACTATATAAAATTTTAAATAAACATTTCTTTATATTTAATTATAAATAAATATGTCAATAACATAAAATAACAAAATTATAAAAATACATATTTATAAATGAATATTATAAAAATGATATCATATATATCAATTCTATAAGAAATAATATTAATATTATATATTAAAAATAACATATATATAGATACAAGCTCATTCATATATATATATAACATTTATAAATAGCATTGTCACTGCTCTCTTTATTTATATGTAAATTCATACCACCCTTAGTCTAAACTTACAGATAAATTATCTTTCAAGCATCTTCTTATTTTACTTCTACGCATTAATAACTTGGATTTAATTAAGTAATCTGGTCAAATAGTCGGCTCTGTAAAAATGAACGAAGTCTTCGATCATTAAAATGAACGTAATGTGTAATCAATGTACACATTCTCCACATGACGTCCTTCTTTAATATGGATTCTCACTTACTCTTATCTCCAAGGTTAGTTGCTTCATCCAATATTTTGTAATCATTGTTCTTTTCGTGTTCGATGGTTTATTAGTTGTTCTTTGCTAAACGTGTCAGCTCACCAATGTTAACTGACGTCCTTCTTTAATATGGATTCTCACTTACTCTTATCTCGAAGGTTAGTTGCTTTACCCAATATTTTGTAATCATTGTTCTTTTCGTGTTCGATGGTTTATTAGTTGTTCTTTGCTAAACGTGTCAGCTCACCAATGTTAACATGTATCTCTACTTTTCTAAGTTCTTTTGTAACTTGCACTTGAATGAACCAACAACTCTCTTCTCCTTCTTCATTCCTTGTATTGATTTCACTAGAATGACTTCAATGAGAATGTCATAGGGTAAAGTATCAAAAATGGAATTCTATTCTCTTATTATATATATATAAATTTAATTTAATTTCAATAAGAATGTCATAAGGTAAAGTATCAAAAATGAAATTTTTATTATATATATATAAATTTAATTTAAATAAGAATGTTATAGAGTAAAGTATCAAAAATAAATTTTCTTCTCCTCCTCCTATTTTATTTTATTTTATTTTATATATATATATATATATATATATATATATATATATATATATATATAATTTAATTAATCTTTGTATTGATTTCACTTATAATACTATATTATAAAAAGCACACAGCTGGATGGGGTTAGCTATACGTAGGGGTAGGCTATCGATTACTGGGTCCTTTAAGTAAAGTACTCTGGGCTCGGAAGACCATATTAAGAATATCTACCTCACCGTAAGGCTTATGAATGTCCAGCATGACGATGTGGTCTATATATATATATATAAATGAAATTTAATTAATCTTTGTATTGATTTCATTTATTATATTATATTATAAAAAATTATATATATATATATATATATATATATATATATTAATTAATCTTTATATATATATATATATATATATTAATTAATCTTTATATTGATTTCACTCATTATATTATATTATAAAAAACACTTTCCACACCATAACAACTCAATCTTTGATCATCAAATTTATGAAATCTCAAAATTACTAAAAACATAATAAGTATTAAATAAGTTATTCTATCACCTATATTCTTCAAAATCTATATTAATGATCTTTCTATATATATTATTTTTTATCACGTCTCGACCTCTTTGCTTCTTTTATCGACCACTTCCACTAAATCATATAATATTTTTACTCATTTTTGGTCAATACGATCAGGGATGTCTAACTTTAAACTGGAACGAATAATATTGAAATCTCAAAATTTCTAAAAACATAATACCTATTAAATAGGTTATTCTATCACCTACTTCAAAATCTATATTAATGATCTTTCTATATTATTTTTTTATCACGTCTCGACCTCTTTGCTTCTTTTATCGACCAATTCCACTAAATCATATAATATTTTCACTTTTTTGGTCAATACGATTAAGGATGTCCTTGAAATTCGAAGAAGAAAAAAGCTATGTGAGACTATGCACTCGATAATTCACAATATCAATGCCTAGAGTCTCTTTAAAGTGTTCTACAATTTTGTAACAGATATCATAAAAGGATTATGATGATTAAAGATTGGAATTTAGTGACAGACATCAACCCCTGGAGTTTCTTTAAAATATTCTACAATTTTGTAACAGATATCATAAAAAGATTATGATGAATAAAGATTGGAATCTATTGATAGATATGAAAGAAGTATCGTTCTTTTAACAGAAGGTATTCAAAAGTTTAAGGTATTTTTAAAGTGTTTTTATCATTTTTTAATAAATATTAGTTTGAGTGGGTCTAATGGTTAAGAATATGTGTTTCCTCTTAAAAAAATTACAAGTTCAAATCCAGAAAGAGATAAGATCCCACAAACAAGGACAAACAAGGAGATCTCATACACGGATTTAGTGTGGCTAAAAATAAATTATTATTATTATTATAAAAAAATCAAAATAATTAAAGATTAAAATTTATTAATAGATACAAAAGATGATTAAAGATTGGAATTTACTAATAGATACAAGAGAAATATCATTCTTTCTTTTGAAAGAAGGTATTCAAAAGATTAGGGTGAATTAGATTCAAGAGAAGTATCATTCTTTTTTTAAAGAAAGTATTCAAAAAGTTAAAGTGAGTTAGATTCAAGTATATTCATAAGCTTATTTTTTGAAAAAAAATAGTATAAAATAAGTTTACAATTTTCTAACCGATATCATCAATAAGCTTATATTTTTGAAAAGAAAGTACTACAAAATAAGTTCACAATTTTCTAACAGATCAGATGTTATCAATTAGAATTTACTAATAGATATGAGAGACGTATCATTCTTTTGAAAGAAGGTATTCAAAAGCTTAAAAAATAAGCTTAAGTTTACAATTTTTTAACTTTTTAACAGTTATCATAAAAAGGATCATTATGATTAAAGATTGGAATTTATTAGCAGATATGAGAGAAGTATCATTATCATTCTTTTGAAAGAAGGTATTCAAAAGGTTAGAGTTAGATTTAAATATATTCAATTCAAAAGTATATACTTTCTTTTGAAAGTACTACAAAATAAGCTTATACTTTTAAAAAGAAGGTACTACAAAAGTTTGATTCAGGTACATTCATAAGCAAAGTGTTAAGAAGTTAGATTCAAGCATATTCATAAGCTTTTATTCTTTTGAGAGAAATAGTTGTCGTTTCTTTCTTCATCTTTAGATCACAATAAACATTTTAAACCTCCACAAAACTGTTTAAATTTATCTTTACACTTTTTATCAAAGAATTTAAAGTTGATATGTTTTTAAACCGTGCAATTATATAATCTTCTGAATTCCAAGTGATTGCAAGGGCAATTTTATTCTCCTGAAGCTATAAAGCAATAAAAGTTATTATTTTTATAATTTTATTAAAATTATAAAATGATAAAAATTATTATTTTTTCATTATATAATAATATAATGAAATTTATATTGAGTATAAAGTGGAACGTTAATGTAAATAATTTTTTATTAATATAACATACAATAAAAGTAAAATAATAAAAAAACCTAATTAAAAAAAATAAACAAA
>JZKD02S1673229.1:177524-188182 GCA_000966675.3 Picea glauca
TGTGTGATTCCCAACGTCCAGTACGCCTGTAGAATGTCACCCCACGATACTGCGAGCTTCTGGATCGCGGTCCTCGTCTACTTTTCTTGATAGGCTTGTTATTTTCCGCCTGCTTTTTCCGAGGTTCTGTACTCTCTGGTAGACGGGAAGTTACTGTTGTCCAATGTGATTCTGTAAACGGATTTCCACCAGTACATTCCGTTGGCATCAGGACTTCAGAAGGCTGCCCGTTATGAAGAGGGAAAAAATGCCGTGTAACGCAGGCGGGATCCTTTTGCTGTTCGTCATTTGCCTTGACATTTAATAAATTTCCACGGGATGTCAGGTTTTGGGTCTCGATTTTGAGTGAAAACCCAAAGATTTTGTGATTTCCTTCATTTGACCGAGGGACTAGTGTGGAATTTGACGAGAGAACATCGCCATCTAATTCCACAGCCTTGCTGGAGGCCTCGTGTTCAAGGGAATTGATATTTTCATTACAGGCGATAGAGTTCACTACAGATGAGATGGAGGTTCCAGACTCGGTCATCTCAGACCGAAATGGCGCCCTACGTCTTGTTTCGTTATTGCTTTGAATATGAGTGACCGTGGCCGTGGCCGCTTCAACACAAACAGATTCAGTCTCCTCGGAACTCCGGGGGGCGATTTTCCCGACCGGCTCAATACTAGAAGTGTCTACAGTCATCATCTTTGCTGCCGCCACAGGAAGCCTAAAGTACAATCCGCCACAACAAAGCCCGTGCCTGCAGACGTATCTTCCACAAAATTTGGATGACGAATGTAGGGCAACCGGACGTTACCTATGTGACGAATCTGGAGCGTCTCAAGCCGTATTTAATTGCCATCGCTTTACGAAACATTTTATGGAAGTAAAGTTTACAGATTGTCCAGATTTAGGCGGTTTTCCATCGGCCAAGCTTAAGACCTGCCCGCCTGCCGTAGCAGAACTATAATAAGCTTCCGTGCACGGCTTCTTGAACGATCTTCGACGTAATCTCGAGAATAGAGAAGACTTTGGTTAGAGAATCGCCTTCAAAGTTCAAAGCTCTGCTCAAACCGGCGTGTCTTTAAGGATATGGACTATCTGCGAGTTTATCCCGAAAGCTTCATCGTGTTACCTAACTTTCTTTATATCTCAAAAATTCACTGCAAAAATCACGAAAGTCGTTTCTTCTACCGCAAACTTCAACGTCCAGATTTTCTTCAAAAACATACTTTTGGACGGCAGAAATCTAAGTAATAAGCGCTTCCGGATTCTTTGAATCGATGTACTGAGTCTGCAGAACTTTAGCCGGCTGAATCAACCGATTATTTTTCCAATGTTGCACAGAAATGTCCAATTTCAAGATTCTGAACCGTGAAACACCAAGAATATGCTAACTAGGGCTAGGTTCATAGTCTTAAAGGAAATTAGTTTCTGAGGGTTTTAAATGAGAAAAATTAACACAGATAGCTACCAATCTCACAAGCTACCAATCTCACAAGCTACCTCTTCTCTGTGACATTTAAAGAACTGAAGCACCGGACAATATACTAACTAAGAGCCAGCTTCGTAGTTCTTTACAGGAAATCAACTTGTAAGGCCTTTGAATGAGCAATTTACACGGAGAGCTGCAAATCTTACAAACTGCCTCTTCTCTGTAATAACCTTTAGAGATATGAAACACCGAACAATACACTAACTAGGGGCCAGCTTCATAGTTCTTTAAAAGATATCAATTTCAGAGGGCTTTGATTGAGTACAAGATATGCAGAGAGCTACAAAATATCACAAACTTCATCTAAAGACCTGCAAAGTTCATCTGTCACGCTTCAGAAAGAAATAACTATCTTTACAAGGAAGAGATTTGAGATTAGCATCCGGTGTCCGGATCAAACGTTTCGGACCGCCGAAACAATTTCTACATTTCAGCGTCCTAACACAATTTCAATCCCTTGAAAACAATCTTCAAATAAACAACAATACTGAACCATCCAAAGCCTTGAAACATAGTCTACAAACTCCTATACCTCGTTTCCGTGTAGTCTAGACTTTAGACCACTACTGGCTTCATTACAATCTTGAAAGCACGGTCGAAACAGCCGGTCTCTCCGAACTTTTCCCAATGCTTTACGATTTTGGAGTCAGGAAAAAAGAAAAGCACAACAAAAAGCATATTCATGCTCTACAGATTGCCATTCTTTGTATACCGTAAAACGATTTTCTCCATACTCTGAGATTTTCCATGGAAGCAATGCTTTAAAAGACTTAAAGAGACTCTCATACCTTCGCAGAACCCCGAGTCGCCGCCGCCATGAATAATCACAGACCAAACCGCGCCTCTTCGCAGCTCCAAACGCCTTCGACCACAGGTGTGTAGCAGCAAACTGACAAAACCATTATTGCAGAAAGCGCAGTACGAAATACCGCCCGGTAAAATTCCGGGCTAAATGGAGAGCATCACAAGAGGGGCAATTTTTCCGGATGTGGTAAAAAATCTGAAACCAATAAAGAAAGAGGCCAATTATTTAGAGAGAAAGATAGTACGTACGACTGACCAATACGGGCCGTCCGATGACCACAGATATTTTCACGGTCCTCTCTCTCTAGATCTGCCGCTTTCCAATTTTGACGCCGTCAAAACTAACGCCGAGCTAACGACTCCCGACGGACGGACTGACGCACGGCACAATGAATATAAATATTTATCGGCGGGCGGGCGAGCGGGCAATATCTCTATCCAACATCATTCTCCGAAATATTAAATAGAATTTACCTTAAATAACCCTTCTTCCCTTACCTTTTCATGTTTTTTTAAATATTTAAGTGTGTTCTTTAAATTCCGACTTTTCTACGGTTGTCGTTGTATTCGGCAAGGTCAGGGTTTGTGGAGAATAATGTGTTATGACATGACCGACACGACAGATGCAACACAATACATCACCTCCCTTTCCCACTTTTTCAGACAAAGCTCGAGATGGAGATTATTATTTTTTTTAAGTCCAACCATAGTTTACGTGTTACAGGCAGGGCGAGGCATTGGTATTCACGTCGGCAAAACCAGATTGGCTCAATTATATAATGTAGAAATCTAAGATTTGATTTCCTTGAATAAAATATATGGAGATCCTATCCTAGCATTGCCAATTTTGGASATCAAATTATGAAAACGCAAACGACAAGACKTTAAGATTAAATTGTGTAGACACACGAATAGCCATAGCCTTGTCGTATCATGTTMCAGCTTTTTATATTTGTATTCATTGATTCGATCTCTAAAAGATTGTGCTAAAGTGGGGCACCAAAATTGGGTTCGTTAAGAAAATAAAAATAAAAATTGACAACCAGCTGTGGGTCCCACGAACATAATGAATTCCACTAAGTCCTGAAATGGCATTGACAATGCCATACGTATAAGTTTTCTTAAATGACAAACCCTATATATTTTATTTTAATTCTGGAAGGGATAAATTTAGAATTGAAACCAATAAGTTAGGAGAAGATAAATATTTTACAAGTGACCTTTGGATATGGAGATCCATATTGGGAAACGTACTTTATTGTGGTAGTAAGATAAGTCTGCTATATATTAGATTTGGCTTTTAATAATTATGATTTGGAGCAGGAATAGTTATACAGCCAATTACAATATGTTGTATACATATTCGAATCTAGATAAGGAAKAGGAGACGTGGAACGACATGTACCTATATATATTTTATTATTTATTTATTCTTAAATAAAATAATAGATTAAAGGAATATGCTTTTCCGAATTTCATTGACCAACTTTGGTTACGTGTGTGGATATTAAAATTAAGTATTAATGCTAGCTAGTTAATAAAATAGGACAAAGAGCATATAGTTTGGTATATAAATATAATAATAAGCTCATCTTCAAGTGTAATAAATATAATTAGCAGAGTTGATAAAAAATGTTTAAGTAGTTTAGTAATATGCATCCTGATTTAGAAAGCCTTGAACCTTATTTTATTTTACTATATTGGCGCTGCCTTGTGACTAAATTTATATTTCACTATTTTATTATATGGGGAAGGTCACGGTCATATGACTTAATATAGAATTTAGTAACTTGTTTAATCATCACAAAAGGCCAGATAAGACGAGATGATACAAACCTTGAATCCTATTTTGAAAGGAAATTCGCATTGCCTTGTAAATTGGTGTAGATTTTATTAGCTTGTTTAATCCCGAGAGGTTATTGGCTTGTTTAATCCCCATAGGGTAAGAGGATACAAACATTTTTATTATTTTAAATCATAAAATAATAAAATAAAAATTATAATGTGTTTTTAGCATTAAGTGGCTAATTTATTATATTTTGAAAAAGGGTTATGTGATTGCAATTTTTATTATATGTATTTTTTTAAATAGTTCGATGTTGTATAATTGTTTATATATATATATTTTATGTGTGATTGGACTATTGACCACAAGAAAAAGAAAATTTTATTTTCTTGGTTTATAAAGTATGATTTCTATTCTTAAATTAGACTTGTGTTTTTATGTTTTTATAAGATTAGGTAATGTTTTATATTTTGAATTTAAAAACATCTCTTAATAAATTAAGAGTCACATTACAAAAATTTAAAATTTAAACCATTAGAAATTTACTTTTGAAAAGGTAATTAAAATCATGGTTAACTGTGTATTTTATTAGTAGGATATGATGTAGTGTACTCATTCAACATTTCAATGTCTTGTTTGGAGAAGATGTCAAAAAGAAACATCTTGGTAACTATGTAATTGCAACTTTGATCTCGTGACTTAAGATGTGATTACAAAAATTGCAAAGCTTAAATTAATGGAAATTATTGTTGTTTACTTTTGAAAAGGCAATTAAAATCATGGCTAATACTATATTCTATTAACTTAGGATTTGATGTAGTGTACCCATTCAACACTTGAATGTCTTGTTTGGAGAAGATGTCAAAAGGCAACATCGTGGCAACTATGTAGATTGGAACTTTCATCTTGTGAATTAAAAGATGTGATGTGTATGTCAAGGTAATTGGTCTGCCACTATGACCCACAAGCATAACCTTTAGAGACGAATCGTATAACAAATAAACAATAACATGCATTTGGAATCTCCATGGTTAATGAACTAGATATGGATCTCTTCAAGTTAGGTCCCATCAAAGGGATGAAAAGGCAATCCCATTTGGTCCATAATGCTTGCATCTTTGTTGTGCCATACAAGGGAAACAATATTATGCCATTAGACATTAAGAAAGGATTGTGTAGTGATTATTACACAAGAAAGCACGAAAGAAGAAATCATGACAACAATGATGGATAGAGCTATGAATAGATCCAATGTGGGAAGGAGCATAAGCTTGATTCCCACTTGAAGATGGTGGAAAACTATGAATCCAACTCGGAAAAACTCTATTCTCAAAGCCATCAAAGCCTATCTAACCCATGGACATCCCAACAAGGTTAATATTAGTGTAGGTGCATATTGCGATAATGAAGGGAAACAAGTGGCTCTTTAAGGTATGGATTAGGCCAAAAGTCATATTATGGGCAAATACTACATACATTCCACCATTTCAAAGGAAGTGAATATTGCTTCAACTACATAATTGACAACTTATACAAATGGAAAAATAGATGTTGCAAACATTATTAAAGAGAAGGACAATGTTGCTTATGAGGATAAATAATGGCTAAAGGTTATCCAGTTATACTTAGAAGCAATGAAGTTAAATGGGAAGAATGCAAATTACTACCATAAGCATGTTGCAAGTTATTAAAAGTTAAGAAGTTTTGTGTAAGTAGAGGACTACTACAATGCATTCAATTTTCTTTTTTATACCCAATCTCTCTTGTTGTAATTGAACCTCTAGCCTCTTAGGGAGGGAAAATAATATATTACAACTACATTAAATTTTGTTTGAAGGTTGAAACATAATTGGAATGTTGCATGAATATACAATCCACATGATCTGAACCCCGAACCTCATTTGGAAGCTCTAGGTTGCATGCTATGTGGGATTTGACACATAAAAATCATAATAAAGCTAGAAGTTTGTTCATTTCCTAGGATTTGAGACCTTAACTTCTTAAGATCAAATCAAGTATGTTTCATTAGCATGCCCAAAGACCTCAATATTGTAAATGCTCTTAGATAATGAAGCATTAAAATTGAGTTTTCCTCAAATGTAATTGGAATTTCCATTAATGTATGTTTCATTAGCATGCCAAATACCTCAACATTGTAACCAAGCTCTGATACCATTTTGTAACATGCTTGAATTTCTACCCTTGGCCAATGGAGCATTCAAATCAATTTTTTCCTAAAATAATCCAATTGGATTTTCCATTAATGTATAGACTTGATTTTTAACGGCACCCAACAGTTTGCAATGCAATTATATGTTGAAATTAACATGAATAAACATAATTCTTTATAAATAACCATAATAATCCTTGCAAATGATATAATATAAATTTCCATCAAGTAACCATTCCATTAATAGAATTTGCATAAGTTACAGATTTCAAGGAATTAACAATAGAGACAATCCATATATAAACAAAGAAAAACTCTTACCTTTGCTCATTTTTTTCACCAAACCTATTCTAGATAAGTGATTCACCTCTTAGCCAAAGGTATATTCTCTAGATGCCACCCCCAATCTAGACTATGAGACCATGTCAAGGGTGAAGAAAATATACTAGGCTCTATTTCTCACTCAATCTAAGTGTCAAAGCTCTGTACTAAGACAATTTTCTCACTACATGGTACTCTGGGCACCTCAGTAGCCTTCACCAAGCGACAAATTTCATTCTCTTAGCTAATCACAACACTAACTCGGGCATTTCCCTTCTCTTCTACACAATCCATTAGGAAATTCAACCCATCAAGCATTCTAGAGAAGGAAAGAAGTGTCCAATTGTTAATTTCTCTTTAGTAAACTTGGATATGGTAGTCTCTAGCTTAGTTTTTATTAAGAAATATACAAATGGAAGTGTTTAAATGGATTATATATGCACTAACCTCTTTTCTCAATCTAGAACCATGGATTTATCATGAAGATCATTCTATCTCCCTCTTACTCCTACCACCAAACCATTTGTCTTTCTACAAGCTTAAACAAGCTCTCAAACTTCTAGTTTCTAGGTAACTTAGGTTTCATCCATTGAGAAGGGTTCTAGACTTCAGACAAGAATGTGATTTTCACTGCACGGTGGGAGAAGAAGATTTCAAGAGTAAAATCATAACTAATATACCTTAGCTTAAATGAAGTATATGTACCCTCCCAAGAAACTCATAGATTTCCTTTTGACAAACATATGGTCAAAAGTAGGTAAGCTTCCTCCTCCAGCAAATGCCAAAATAATAGAGATATTATAAACATCACATGGTTAAAAGGGTTGGGGGTTATCTAAAGGACAAGTGGTATCATTATTTTAATGGTTCCCTTTCCCAATGGACCCCTTTCCTCTTCCACTATTGTGGGTTCATAGCCCCTTTGTGCTCCTTAACAATCTTTTTGGTGGTTTTTATATTATGTTATGTTTCTTCTTTTATTCATAATATATAGACATAAAGTGAACCATAATAACACATCTACATGGAGCTACCTTAGTAACACAACATGACTCCATAGTCAATTCCACAAGTCAAACACATGACCATGCACTAGCGTGGCCTTTGCATTGAGCTTCGTCTTAGGAATATTTACATAGAACATTTATATATTTACATCACAGGGTTGTCTCAACCCACTTGACTTGACGTTAGTCAAATAACCACATTATAATATTGTTTACATAATTTTCCCCAATACATCCAAACATCAAAGACAGAGTATTACATTGAATGTCTACTAAGAACTAGGGATCACCTATTGAATAACAAGTTGAGTTTGACATTGTGGTTGGGCATGTTGTTGATGGGTGATGAGTTGTTGGAACATACTCATTATATTATGCCCCATTTTACCTAGAAACTTATGTGGTGTTGAGTAATGAGGATTTCCAAGAATAGGCATTGCCTCCCCTACATTAATCAGTCGATGAATACTTTGGCAAGGATGGAGTCCTAAGAGTCTCTTGATTCATTGGAGTTTGACGAGGAGCCATGGGACTTAGGAAATGTTGTAATATATAGGGTTTTACAACTAAAAATAGGGATCATATGGATTACAATAAATAATTAAGGAAATTGAAAGATGAAGATGTTGAAATGGTAAAAAATAATAGCAGTTTACCACTCCCGGGAATTTTTTTTTGACTTGTGACCATAGTCTCATATACTAGAGAGCATGAAGAAAGATTTAAAAAAGTAAGAAAATTTGAAATAAGATTGGAATGACAAGTCTCTATAGAGGTCATGATCTCATTGATCAAATACAAATTAATAAAAACACAATAACAACAATGCAAAAAGATAATCACACACTATAAGAAAGTATAAGAAAGTAAGTAATGCAAATATAAAAAAAAATGTTAGAATTATTTTATATATATATATATATATATATATATATATATAACAGATAGATAATATTTAGCCAAGCCTCGATTAAAACACAATAAAGTGTGTGAGTGATCACTTTAGGTTAAATCATCCCAAAGAGATAAGAGTTGGCCAAGTTCCCCATTAAAACATAACACAATAAAGTGTGTGAGTGGTCACTTTAAGCTAAATCATCCGAAAGAGATCAGAGTTGGCCAAGTCCCCCATTAAAAGATAACACAATAAAGTGTGTGAGTGGTCACTTTAGGCTTAAGTCATCCCAAAGAGATACGAATGAGGTACAAGGTGTAAAAAATACAAAATAAAAAAGTAAAAATATAATAGATGT
Organism: Picea glauca; assembly: GCA_000966675.3. Classification (NCBI taxonomy): domain Eukaryota; kingdom Viridiplantae; phylum Streptophyta; class Pinopsida; order Pinales; family Pinaceae; genus Picea; species Picea glauca. The sequence goes on from JZKD02S1673229.1 coordinate 186,344, forward strand.
TCAATGGAATTTGATATATATAAAATAGTTTGAAATATAATAATCTCACCTTGAGATGTAGATAAAATAAAATAAGGAGTTAGAAATAGTGTAAAAAAAATCTTAGCTATGTGAAACCTAATTTAGAAAGGCTTTGATAATAGCTTACTATATTGGCATGGCCTTATTTAGTAATTTACTAACTTATGTGATCACAAGAGGGTTGAGATAAGATGACACTTTTATTATTTTAAAATATAAAATTAACCAAAAATAAAGATAAAAATAGGGATTATGTTGTGTTTTTTTATCAAATAGTTAATCCATTATATTTAATTCATAAGTTTAGTAAAATATTTATATTTAATTCATAAGTTTAATAAAATATTTGAAATTAAATGTGGTGTCCAAAAACAAGGTCTATGTAGTTGCAATCTTTGTTATCTATTCCTTAATATTTCAACACTATAAGAATGCAAGCCTTTGAGGGTTGAGATAAGATGACACTTTTATTAAAATCATGTTGTGTTATTTATCAAATGGTTAATCTATTATATTTAATTTATAAGTTTAGTAAAATATTTGAAATCAAATATGATGTTAAAAAACAAGGTCTATGTAGTTGCAATTTTTGTCTTTTATGTATTAATAATTCAACACTACAAGAATGCAAGTCTTTGAAGAGGAGTCATGGGACTTAGGAAATGCTATAATATTTAAGGTTTTATAACAATTAAAAATAATGATTCATGGGTTACAAGAAACAATTAAGAAAATTAGAGAAAATTAGGAGATGAAGAAATTAAAATGGTTAAAAATTATAGTTTACCACTCCTAAGAGGAGAAATGTTGACTCATGACCATAGTCCCATGCACTAGAGAACATGGAGAAAGATTTAATGAAGTAATAACATTTGAAAGGACATTGGAATGGTGAATATCATGTTTGGCCCTAATCATAATGATCGAATATAAATTAATAAAAACACAAGAACAACAATGCAAGAAGACACTCACACACCTAAAATTGTAAGAAATAAAGTATGAAAAGAGTATTGTTGGACTTGTATGCAAGTTGTATAATCATTTGTATCATTATATATTGCAAAATTGTGGAGAGATAAATTAGAGTTGTCCAAGTCCTCATTAAAACACAATAAAGTGTGTGAGTGATCACTTTAGACTAAATCGTCAAAAAAGATAAGGATGAGGTACAAAGTGTACTAAAATACAAAATAGAAAAGTACAAATATAATATATGTTAACTAGAAGCGCACCTTGAGGTGTAGATAAAACAAGGCTGCATGGCAGCTTATACCTGCCGCTATGCAGGTATAATAAAATAAAACAATAGTTGTATTGAATCCACATTCATGAAGACAACTAAGAAAATCCTTACGTAGCCACTGCAATAAGACATGCATTTGAACAACTAATCACAATTTAGAAAAATGTTTTAAAATAATTAAAAAAATCAAATTGTAATGTTATACCTTTAAAAATGCTCAAAACTATTTTGGTCAAACCCCAATCAATAGACGATCAATAGCATATCCAGTAATATATACCACCACAAACGGCAGGTATAATAACCAATATCCCTTCACATTATTTTGAACGTTCTTAAAAAAACCCAATTTCATAAAACATTTAGATTATACATTGTAAAACGCTCAAACTTATATTTAAGGTTAACACTCAAAATTTGTAATATAAAAATAAAACTTATATTTAAGTTTAACCCCTAAAAAAATTGTGAAAAAAAAATACAAATGCCATCAACTTTGAATTGTACAAAATATTATATTATTTTATTTTAACTTTAACACTCAAATAATTGTGAAAGAAAAAGTACAATTG
>JZKD02S1673229.1:194343-243463 GCA_000966675.3 Picea glauca
TATATTATTTTATTTTAACTTTAACACTCAAATAATTGTGAAAGAAAAAGTACAATTGTCATCCATTTGAATTCTACCTACAAAATATTATTTTATTTTATTTAAATGTGTCTAGAAAAAAGGTACCCATTAAATGAGAACAACCAAAAAAAAAAATGCATATCCATGCCAAAAAAAAAAGGGGGTTATTTATTTAACAAGATGGGCCCCCAACTTTTGACAATATATATAAAAAAACAAGAAATATTTATTACAATTACATTGGGGGAAGTGAAGGCAACAATAAGACTTCAAAGTTTTTGGCCAATAAGATATCACATATATGAGATTTAAAATTTAAAATAAATAATTATTTTTTAAAACTTTGGATAAAGGGGTGTATATTTTATGGTCAACCATGAATTAAGAGAAAGTCAAACCTAACTCAAAGCTATATACGATGCCTATCGACAAGTATAATAAAAAGCTAGAAATAATGTTAAATAAAATAAAGAATGTAGCTTAGTTATGTGCACCCTAATTAAGAAAGATTTTAATCTGGATCTGGATAGAGAGGAATCAAGTTATATTTGAGGGGCGGCCTCCTTCCTGTCAAGCGGTTGTTCACAAAATTCTCTCAAATTTCAAATGACAGCCGTCCTCACAAAAGATTCTGCAGTACAAACACTGTGATTACCAGTTGACGGATGGCACAATACTTGTTTGTTTTGATGGTGCCGCACTTTCAAATGGCCTCTGTTGTGGAGCAGGAGGCACTTTCAGAGCACATCAGACAAGGACGACAAACTAGTATCTAAATCGTGGGGCCGAAACTAACAACAAAGCTGAGCTTTTGGGTTTATGGGTCTCGCTTACTCTTGCAAAAATCTGGAATCTAAATCACATTCTTGTTTTGGGAGACTCAAAACTCATTATAGATTGGATAAATCAAAACTGTAAGCTCAATTTTGTCCACTTAGAAGGATGGAAACAGGAAACGTTGAAGTTGTCAAACAACTTCTCGGACATACACTTCAACCACATTCCCAGGATTCACAACAGAGCTGCAGATTCACTATCAAAGAGGGCACTAAGTCGTGTGGTGGGTAGGCTATCGGTTTACCATAGCGATATGGGAATTGAGAGTCATATTTCTTCCTATAATCTCTTCGAAGGATGACCCACTTCTTGCTCAGATGATTTATCTTTAGCGTGACTCCAGAGCTCTCTTATACAGATTCCCCTCGGCTGGGAGTTAATATGGTTTGATCTCCCATCGTTATTGAAGCTCACAGTTTACTTTATCCGTCTCCATCGGCAGGACCGATTACATTTGCATTGGGCGACTGTTTTCCGAGTGTTTTCGGATCATTGGGACTGTGTTTCATGATATGGAACGGTTCTTTTTATTGTCTGGTCATACTTTTCTTCAGCAGTGATTTTTGTGTGTAAATGAATTTATATTTAATATAAATTTGAGAGAATTTTTATTGGAAAAAAAAAGAAAGATTTTAATCTTAGTTTACTATATTGGCATGGCTTTATAACTTATTTAGTACTTCACTAACTTCTTTGATCACAAGAGGGTTAACATAAGACAAGATCATATAAACACCTTTATTATTTTAAAAGATAAAATTGACAAAAAAAGAAGAAGAAGGGGACAATGTTGTGTTATTTTATTAGATCAAATGGCTAATTCATTATATATTAATTCATAAGTTTAGTAAAATATTTGAAACCAAATGTCGTGTCTAAAAAAAAGGGTTCTGTAGTTGCAATGTTTGTCGTCTATGCCTAAATACTCCAAGAATGCAAGCCTTTGCTACCTTTTGTAGAGTCTTTGTTCTTTGACTTTTTTAATAGTCCAATGATCAACATCGTGATGTGCATAATAGATTTTGGACCAAAATATGATTGTGGGTGGTTGGATTATTAACAACGAGTGAGACAAAAATCTCTCTACGGGAATGTTCTACAAAGAAAAACATCCATTTTTATAATACACCCAACCCTGAGTTGGGTCACACTATTACTAAAATCAACCAAATAAATATTTTTGATATTAATTCCAAATGCGAAAATAACACACACATCATGACATTCAATCTTATACAATGGTCCTTGTTAATTAGAAACATAAATGCAAGTACTTAAACATGCCCAACAACAATTAAACACATTCAACAACATAACTAGAGATTTGCATGTATCAGTCTACTCACAACATGTAGTAATAACCAAAATATATCAGAATAACATGCACAACAACTATATAAACATTTAACATAAATAAGCACGAAAAATAAGAACACTTATCTTATGAAACATGCAACTCATTGCAAAGGATGGATGTTCCTCCCAATCGTAGACTTGATCTTCTAGTTCTCAACAACAAGTCACCCCCAAGTTGGGGCTATGAATCCACAAGAGATGGTGGTCCCTAAGGTTGGTTAATATCCCCCTCTCATCAATGAATTTCCCACAACTAATGCAAATCCACCAAATCTCTTCCCCAAAACCTGTACAACCCAAGGGATGGGATCCCCCTTCACTACACACAGTCCCTCAGGCCTTCCCACTCCCCTCCAGGGCTTTCAACACAGGTTGGACATGAAATATTTCTGCTGGGACCTCAAGAATTATAAATCTGCAATAAGAATTCACACAACAACAAATTGCTTGCTTCTCTTGACAATTTTCGAATATAATATTTCTCACAGGCCCGTGGGCTCTCTTCCTATGAAACTACAGCTCCAAACAAGTACCATACATGCCCAATATGGCTACCTTCAAGCTTCAACACTCAGAACTCCATTGTTGTCCAAAAATATCCATCTAAAAATTGCTCTCCATGAAAAAACGTGACTCTCTAATTCTGTCCCCTCTACCCATAGAAATTTCCCCTCTTTCTCTTTCTTGCTTGACTTACACTCTACCCCAAGCTATTCTACTCAACCCCCATGATCTCAATACATATGGGATGTGACTTCTCACACCCACCCTCTTACATGAATTCAATGATTGGCTTTGGAAACACTCCATTAGATAACAAAAGGTTCATAATAAGGATAATTTAGAAAGAAAAGGGCTTTGGTTTAATAGAGATGGGTAAACTCCCCCCCTTGGACCCCTTCCCTCTCTTGTGGAAGTTGAGCCCCAAAATCTTTGTCTGTGTCGAACTGTAGTTAGCGATACATTTTATTTATTATATTCAATTTACAACATTTACATATTACATCACTTGGACCATGGCCATACATCACATTTACAATACACATCGCTAGTTTGAGGTTTGAAAATGAGGACGTTACATTCCCCTCCCCCTACAAATTGCATTGTCCTCAGTGCACATCACCATATAATTTACACATTGACATATATAAAATATTACATCAAAATACTTTGAAAATTCTAGAATTTAATGAATCACACAACAAATCCAACCAACAATTTTGTTTTCCCCTTAACCCACACATCCCAAGGAATGGGATCTGGTATTGATCGGACAAGAAATCTTAGAGTTATGGATCCAGGAACTCTAGCTTCCAAAATTAAGTATTCATTCACTTATGTACAAATGTACATTCAATTTTCTTCAAAATTTGCAAAAAATTGTGGGTATGCTTCCCACATGGCTTCCTCATGCTCTCATGCAACGTCTTCATGACCATATTAGGTCCATTGAACCTTTACCAAATCGATGGATTTTTTCCTAAGTAATTTTACTTTCCGATCTAGGATGCGCATTGGTTCCACCTTGAAGTCCCCTTTGTGTTCCACCTGGATCACATTCCACTCAATCACATGATTAGGATCAAACACATATTTTTTTAATAAAGACACATGGAACATGTTACGAATTCTCATGGATGCAGGCAATGCTAAAATATATGCAATTGGGCCTATCCTTTCTAGAACTTCAAATGGCCCACAATATCTCGCTGCCAACTTTGGGCAACTTCCCTATTTCAACGAGCTTCTCTTGTCTTTAACTTTTAAAAACACATGCTCTCCCATTTTGAATTCTCTATGTGTTCTTCTTTTATTGGCATAGATCTTCTTCCTATCTTGTGCAACTTTCAAATTCTGCCTGCTCTTTACCATTCGTTCTTCCATTTCCCTCAACAATTATAGCCCAATCATGACTTTGTCTGCTATGTTATCCCAATTTACTAGTGTGTTGCCTTTTCTGCTATACAATTCTTTGAACAAGCTCATCTTCAATAATTCATGATACCCATTATTGTAAGCAAACTCAACTAAACAAATATAGTCCTTTTACCTAGAAGGCTTGTCCATTACATACATTCTCAACATAACTTCAATTATTTGGTTAATTCTTTCTATCTTCCCATATGACTCTAGGTGATAAGTTGTATTGAAATTCAAATTGGTCCCAAATCCTTTAAATAACCCCTTCCAAAAATTGGAAGTGAACTTGGGTTCTCAGTCTGGAAATATTTCCTTAGTCATTCCATGTAGCCTAGAAATTTATTTCATATAAATTTATGCATTATTGGTTGCCTTATGGGTTATTTTTACAGGAATGAAATGTTGATGCAAACCCCCACCATCTCCTAGGGCCCGCTTGACCTCCCGGTCTAAGGATCTTCCAATTTGGGAATTGGATCAGCTCGTAGGTTCCCACAAAACCTTCAATTTAACTTCCACAAGACTTTTCTCCCCTCTTTTCGGGCCTAAATTACCTTTCAGAGGCTTCGACAAGTCAAGAGAGAAGTTCGCATGACCCTAGGCTTGAAACCGTGGGCTAAACTCCCAGTCCCAGAAAGTTTTGGGACTTTGGGGCTATCACACTTCGGGAGTTCCCATAAACCAGAACCCCAAAATTCCCGAATGATGGAGTGGCAGAGTGCCAAACCTTTGGCACAGATCAATGGCTCACAACATCACGTAAATCAACAGTGGTGATCACTTCAGAGACCTGGACTTCAGCGGGTATGCCTGCTCCAACACACAACTTCCCCCGGAATGTTGAACCTCGAAGGAGATCGGACGACTCTCATTCCTTGTCAGATCAACGACTGACGTGAACTCCGTTGGTTCGGGCTTCAGGATTTTCGGATGTCTCACACTATAAAACATCCAGAGCGATGGACTTGCGAACTCACAAAGGACCTAGATCAACGGTTTGTGTGTCTTGGCATATGGACGGCCTGGATTTACTCCAGGCTCTGGGACTCCGGAGATTCACACAACGTGAACCCTGCTTCCCGCTAGTCTCTCAGACCCCTGGTATTTCGTATCTTGAGATCTGCTGAAACGTGTCCTTTGGAATGGACGGTGCATTTTTCTCCACCCTTCGGGACTTGGGGGATCTCGACTCCTCCACACTCTCGATCCTCCGAACACGTAGAATGTCGAAGGACTCCAAGGGTTATCCCTCTCACAACTCTTCTAGATATGAAAGTTTTTAGACCTCTGGAGAAATCCCAAATGGATCTCATCCATTCGTTTTTTATCCCTCTGCAACATATCCCTTAGGATTGATCTGCGACTTCTCCCGAACTTGAAGTAGTGTTGAATTCATAGGGTTAAGCCCTGTGCTACTCCACCAGACCGACGACGGTGAAAGATCTTGGATCGTCCTGAACGGGTCTCATCCATTCAAATTTTAAATAATAAAACTTCTTCCCTTTCAAGGGACTCTGGTCGCTAATCCTCCTGATCTTGACCACACGAGATAAATAGAATCTCTGGCGCCCTCCTGTGTGCTCCTCTCACACTTTGAATCTTTTGACTTAGAAATTTTCTAAGTCCCTCCTACAAAACTCTTGTGCTCGCTATCTCTTCTGAGATTTATTTTTCCGAGGTTTATAAACCTCAGGCACATTCCTTGCGTCCCTGGAATTTCCAACGAGTTTCGGGCTTAGATATTTTTGAGAAAATATCCTCACGCACTTCTTGCGCTCGTTCCCTTTGAGACTTATTCAACACTTCATCTAAGTGTTGGCTCGATGCACACCTTGCGCGGGTCTTCTCTGAACTCTACTCTCCTATGAGAAATAGTGGACTCCTTGAACTTCAACTGTAAATTCATGTTATCTCCTTTGAGCTTCCGAGTCTATCTCGACTCGACCTATGCACTCCTTGCACCATGAATCTCAGAAGAGAAACAATTGAAACTTACAGGAACATCAAAGATTTCTACACTTAACCATGAAAATCATATCCATGCATAAAAGACACATAAACAAACAAAACACAGAGAGCATAAAGAAACATCACATGTACTAAAATAATTCAGATGAACACAACACCATACATTTGGAATCAAACCTCTCTGCTTGTATTCATTAAGTAAAATATGTACATGGACTCATACAACTCTCTGCAACTCTTCATAAGCTTCAAAAACTCTTTCAGCAACAATAACAATAATATTCAACAACCTCTTTTGGGCATACTATACATATATTTATACATGGAGAGGCTTCTCAATCCTTCCCTCCATACTACCATAGAGTTATCCTATCATAGTTAATACATTCATCTACCAAGGACTATTACATTGAATGGAAATTACATTCAGATATGAGTCGATACTCAATATTTGTACAACCTTATCTGATAATTAAAACGATTACAACTTCAACGGCCTTATGTGATGGCTCGTACCTCAAAATATTTAAAATCTTTAAATGACAATCCTTTCAAAATAGAAATATGCGTTCTCCTTGGAATTACAAAAAAAAACAGTTTAAAAATCTATGCACTGGGTGTTGAGTTGTCCTCCACTTGGCTTCTTTAAATGTTGATGGCGATCCTCCTGCATCATACTCCTTTGGCCAAAAATTCATGGACTCTTTTCCATGAGCTCCTACATTGTTTTCCCATTCTTTCGAATATCATATTCATTCACCTAACTAACATCCTCTATTGGGTGACCCTTCCACTTCATCAGGTACTCAAAATAAGTCTTCCTCCTGGTCTTCTTACCAATCCTCTGATCTATGATCTTCTCCATTTGTGGATTTTCTACTATTGGCATCTTCTTCTCCCACTGAATCTCCTTTTGATCATCTGATCCTCTTGTATCATCCATCCTGTAAGGGTATAGGTCTACAACATTGAATATGGGTGATATTCCCACATCCTCTGGCAACTCAATCTCATAAGCATTCACATCAAACTTTCTAAGGATTTTACATGGTCTTATTTTCTTCATCTTTAATTTGTTATATGTTCCCCTTGGGAACCTTTCCTTCCTCAGGTGTCCTAAAACTTGATCTCCAACTTTGAAATGAACCTCTCTCCTTTTCTGATCAGCTTGGCTTTTATATTTCTGACTGTTATCCTGTAACTACTCTTTATTTTATCTTGAAGCTTTTGCATCTCTGCAACAAAGTTTTATGCTCCTGCACTTATGAACTCATCATGTCTCAAATTTCTCAACTCTGAAATTCCTCTCGGATGCATTCCATACACTATTTGAAATGGAATTTTTGTAGTGCTTCTGTTCGAAGAATCATTATAAGCAAAATTTGCCTGGGGCATAATCTAATCCCACTGGTTATGATGTTCAGTGACCATACTTCTCAAAATATTTCCCAAACTTTGATTTACCACCTCAGTCTGTCCATTTGTCTAAGGGTGATATGTTGAACTGAAGGACAGATTTGTCCCCAACTTTTTCCATAGAGTTCTCCAAAATTGTCCCATGAACTTGGTATCTCTATCTAAGACTATACTTTTTGGCAAGCCATACAATCTCACAACTTCCTTGAAAAATAAATTAGCTATGTGAGTAGCATCACTAGTTTTCTGGCATGGTATGAAATGTGCCATCTTTGAAAATATGTCAACCACAATAAATATGGAATCACTCCTCCTCTGGGTTCTTGGAAATCCAAACACAAAATCCATGCTTATTACATCCCACGACCTATCTGGAATAGGAAATGGCTGATACAAACTAGTGTTCTACTGCTTCCCTTTTGCATATTGGAAGATTCTACATCTTTCCACAAATTTCTTCACATTGTATCTCATACCTGGCCAATGGTATGAAGAACTCAGCTATGCATAAGTCTTATCATGGCTGAAATGTCCAACCAATCCTCCACTGTGTTTTTCTTTCAACAAGTTGTCTCTCATTGAGAATTCTGGAATATAGAGTTGGATTCCTTTGAACAACAATCCATCTTGAATTATATACTATATCCACTGGCTTCTATCCATTGGCAAAGGGTTCTCACATGCTTCATAATACTCTTTAAAATATGGATCTTCACGATACATTTCCTCAAGGTGTTCAAACCCTAAGGTCTCCACTTGAAATTCCTGCATAATCAGACATCTCCTGCTCAAAGCATCAACAAATTTTTTAGCACTACCACTAATGTGCTTAATAACAAAAGTAAAATTATGCATGAATTCTGCCCATTTAGCATGTCTTTGGTTCAATTTCTCATGTCTGGTTATGAATTGTAAAACCTAATTATCACTGTACAAGACAAACTTCTTTGGAATAAGATAGTGCCTCCACTTTTTTAGAGCTTGTATTACAACATAAAACTCTTTATCATATGTTGAATATTTTCTCTAAGTGTCATTCAACTTCTCACTAAAATAAGGAACATGCTTATTGTCTTGGCTCAATACTGCACCAATGGCTACTCCACTTGCATCACATGATGCCAACCCCCCTTCTCCTTGGGCTGTGTGACCTCTTGGTCAAGGATCTTCAATTATCGGAGCTGAATTATCTCTCTGAAACATTAATGGTCTTGCTTGTAAATAACCACATGTCTCTTTAGTCCTTCGGTGCAAGTTCTATGACACTCACGACCTCTCCCTTCGGACTACTGAGCGATTAGTGTTCAGGTGCTAACTCCTCCTTCGTTAGCTCATTCTCACATATGACCTTGGGTTATGTCCACACACAATTGCGGGCGCGGTCGAAAGTGGTTTGGGATCAATCCACTTTTCTCCCCGCAATTCACCACCAAATGCCACACGTCCAATTTGCAATACCATGGTTTCTATTGTGGCCCACTCTCAAGTTTTTAAATTCCAAGCACTTTCCATCCTTGCAATCCTTCGTAACTATCGATCTCACAATCTCAATGGTGCTTCTGAATGGATGACTCATATATGTCCTTTCCAAATCTACGGATAAGATTTAACCCTTCTAAATCAACGATTGTGATTTATTTCATGGTTCAGAGTTCGAGAGTTTCTACTTTCAACCTTTTCTTTCCTTCAAAATGCACAGATTCTTGCCACGTATCCTCTTGAATCGAACGACTATAATTTACTTTGGACTATCCAATGGTCGACATTTATTTCGGTGCTCCGGCTCTCTGGGCTTCGGGAGTTTCAAGTCTCAATCTAAAAATATCTCAGTGATTTCTCCGGGGTTCATAATCTATCGCCACATATCCTTCTAGATTAGATGGTTCAGATCTTCTTCGGGTCTTCGACGATCTCTCCTCCTATGTATACAAAAATTTTAAAGTTCGTGCACTTTTCCTAAATCCAATGGTCTAAAATAATTCAACTCCTCTTGGATAGATCTTCACCCTTCACCTTGCCCAACCTTTGCAAATTCTTCTTCTGAAAGATTTCTTCGACACTTAGTCGATTTCTGGTCCTGTGCACTCCTTGCAACCTACATTTGCACTTTCTTGCGAGAAAAACCCGAGTTATTTCTCCAAGTCAAAGACTTTGCTTACGCACTCCTTGCACTTAATATGCACACTCTGCATACAAAAGTTCCACACTATCTCTTATGATCTTTGAGTCGAAAGACTCCCCACACATGCACTCCTTGCGTTCGATATGCACTCCTTGCATAACTTACAGAAGAGAAACACTTGAAACTTATTCAATTATTCATTCACCATGAACTTCATACATTCACAAAATTCATAACAACGATAAATCTGTAAAACAATATCAACACTGTACAATTGGATGAATTTTCCTCTGTTCTATTCATTTCAAAAAAACATGATTACAACTGTTATCTTCTTATAGACACAAAAATAAAATTACTTGTATAAGGACCGAGAGCACTCTCTGCTCTTCTTCCTTCTATCTAAGTTATATCACCTTCTACTCTAGTGGTTACCTACTCAAATTAATTAATGCAACCTAATGACTAATACAGACTAATATCCCACACCTGTAATATATTACAGTCATGTAAGGATTTACAATAATCCATCAGTTCAAAATGGTGGCCCAAATTTACATATAGCTAATTAGTTAATGAGAGATTCAAAAAGATCTCCACACAACTACCAAGCTGGTTAAGAGTCGGTTTGGTTCTTTCAATGCATGAAGTGTCGAGTTCGCTTCCACCTCCACTTTTCTTGATTTGATAGTGATGTTCCTGCATCATACTCCTCTGGCCAAAATATTCATGGAATCATGTCCATGAGCTCTTGCACTGTTTTTCCATACTTCAAAATATCAGGTTCAGTTACCCAACTTGAATCTTCCACTGGGTGATCCTTCCACTTCACTAAATATTCAGGGTGCATCATTCCTCTAGTTTTCCTTCCAACTCTATGTTCCAAAATTTTCTCCATCTGAGGTTTTTCTACTGTTGGCATTTGTTCTTCCCACTGAATCTCTTCTTGATCATCTAATTCTCCCACGTCATCTCGGTTATAAAGATATAGGTCTGCAACGTTGAATATCAGTGATATCCCAACATTGTCTGGCAACTCGATCTCATAAGCATTTGCTGCAAATTTTATAAGAATCTTGCATGGCCCTATCTTCTTCATATTCAACTTATTATATGTTCCTCTTGGAAACCTTTCCTTTTTCAGATGAGCTAAAACTTCATCTCCAACTTCAAATTGAACTTCCCTTCTTTTTTGATCAAATCTGTCCTTATACTTTCGATTACTATCCTGTATCTACATCCTAACTTGATCATGAATTCTTTGCATTTCTGTAGCAAAATATTCTACTCCAGCGCTCCTGAATTCATCTTGATTCAATTTTCTCAATTCCGCAACCCCTCTTGGTTGTATTCCATATACTATCTCAAATGGACTTTTTCCAGTGCTCCTGTTAACTAAATTGTTAAATGTAAATTTTGCCTGTGCCAGAATTTGATCCCACTGACGACCTTTTTCAGTGACTAAACTCCTTAACAAATTTCCCAGACTCCTATTCACCACTTCAGTCTATCCGTCTATTTGAGGGTGATATGATGAACTAAAAGATAAATTAGTTCCCAACCTCTTCCATAGAGTCCTCCAAAAGTGTCCTACAAACTTAGTGTCCCTGTCTGAGACTATACTTCTTGGAAATCCATGTAATCTCACAACTTCTCTGAAAAACAAATTGGCTATGTGTGTAGTATCATTTGTTTTCTGGCATGGTATGAAATGTGCCATTTTAGAAAATCTATAAACCACAACAAATATGGAATCACTTCCTTTTTGGGTTCTAGATAATCCCAATACAAAATCCATACTAATTGCATCCCAAGGCCTTTCTGGAATAGGCAATGGCTGATACAAACCAATATTTTGTCTCTTCCCTTTTGCATGTTGACAAATCTTACATCGGTTTACAAATTTCTTCACATCCACCCTCATACCTGGCCAATAATACAAACTATTTAGTTGTGCAAATGTTTTGTCATGACCAAAATGTCCGGCTAGACCTCCATTATGTTTTTATTTTAATAAATTATCTCTCATTGAACATCTTGGTATGCATAATTGGCTTCCTTTGAACAACAATCCATCTCGGATTAAATATTCTTCCCATGAGTTGTTATCCCTCAACAAAGGATTTTCATATGCTTCATAAGCTTCAAAATCTAGATCTTCCTCATACATTTCCTTAAGGTGCTCAAACCCTAAGGTCTTCACTTGAAATTCCTGTATAATCAAACTCCTCCTGCTCAAAGTATCTGCAACTTTATTAGCACTTCCAAAATTATGTTTAATGAAAAAAGTAAAATTCTGCATGAATTCTACTGACTTAGCATGCCTCTGATTCAACTTCTCTTGCCTAGTAATAAATTGCAAAGCTTGATTATCACTATACAAGACAAACTCTTTTGGAATTAAATAATGTCTCCATTTCTTCAAATCTTGAATCACTGCATAAAACTCCTTGTCATACGTAGAATATTTCTCCTTGGCGTCATTCAACTTCTCACTAAAATAATCAAATACCATATTATCTTGACTCAAGACAACTCCAATGGCTATTCCACTTGCATCACATCTCACCTGAAATGTTTTTCCAAAATCTGGTAAAACCAGAATTGGTTGTTCTGTTATCTTCTTTTTCAACACTCTAAATATTTTCTCAACCTCCTTTGTCCAATTAAAAGACTTATGTTTCTTTTTCACAGTGTCCATTATGGGTGCACATATACCACTAAAATTTCTGATAAACTTTCTATAAAAACTTGCTAACCCATGGAAACTTCTCACCTCAAATATGCTCCTTGGTGATGACCATTCTTTGATTGCTCTCACCTTCTCTAGATCCATTTTCAATTCATTTGAAGAAATCACAAAACCCAGATATATGAGGTCTGTCTTCATAAAATAACTTTTCTTCAAGTTTATTAACAACTTTTCCTGCTGCAACCTCCTCATCACTAATGACAAATGCTTTAAATGTTCTTCCTCTGTTTTGTTGAAAACTAATATATCATCCATATATACAATGACAAATTTACCTATGAAGTCTTTCAATACCTCATTCATCAACCTTATAAATGTGCTTGGAGCATTTTTCAATCCAAATGGCATGACTAACCATTCAAACAAACCTTCATTTGTCTTGAATGTTGTCTTCCATTCATCTCCCTCTCTCATTCTTATCTGATGATATCCACTCTTCAAGTCTATTTTTGAAAAATAGCTTGCTCCACTCAAACAATCCATCAAATCATCCATCTTGGGTAAAGGAAATCTATACCTGATGGTAATCTTGTTGATGGCTCATGAATCTGTACACATTCTCCATTCCCCATCTTTCTTTGAACTTAATACAATTGGCACTGCACATGGGCTTAGACTTTCCCTGACTAATCCTTTATCCAACAACTCCTGAACTTGCTTCTTAACCTCTTCGTTCTCTTGATATTTCAACCTATACGCCACTTTGTTTGGCAAACTGGCTCCTGGAATGAAGTCAATATGGTGGCTAATACTTCTAATGGGTGGTAATGAGTGGGGCAACTCATCCACTACTATGTCAGCAAAATTCTCTAACAATTCTTGGATTTCTTCAGGTAAATCATTCATAGAAGTATTGGTAAGGATAACTCTCGGCTTCCTCACTACAAAAAATTGCATTTCTTGACATTTCTTGATCTCCTTCAAAATTTCCTTCCCAGTCATGAGAAGTATTCTTGTGTTGGCTTCTTCCTTTTCTTTCTTCTCTTCTATTGACAGTAACATGTGGGTTATACCATTTTTTCCAGAGTATAAGTATTTTTTCTCCCATCATGAATGACATTCCTATCAAACTGCCATGGCCTCCCCAACAAAATATGACAAACATCCATGGGAATTACATCACACATAATCTCATCTATATAGCCTCCTATTTTAAATTCAACTTTGCATTGTTGACTTACTATTACTGATGTCCTTTCTGCAACCACAAAACTTTATATGGACTTGGGTGTGCAGTTGTCTCCAACTCTAGTTTCTCCACCATTTTTGTAGATACTAAATTATCAATGATCCCATTGTCTATAATCATCTTGCAAACTTTGTCCTTTGTTTTACAAGCAATCCTAAACAATCTCATTCGCTGAAATGAGCTTTCTATTTCTTTCTCTAGTTTTAGAAGAACTTTCCTCATCATAAGATTTTGTCCTCCTTCTGCTGCTTCTGCTTCCATATTCTTCTGGGCCTCAGAAATGTGTGCTTCTCCTCCTCTTTATTTCTTCCTCTTGGGGCATTCCCAAGACATGTGTCCTGTCTTTCCACAAGCATAACATTTAACTCCACTTCCTCTACCTCTTCCTCTTCCTCAAGGAAAAGAATTTCTCCCACCGAACGGTCTTCTTTGGGAACTTCCTCCCCTTTCAAAGTGACCATAGGATTTATCATTCTCATCCTTAGTTTTCGGTGCCTTATCATAGACAATCCCCTTACCTCTATTTATGCCTCTACTTCTATTTCGATGATTATGATTCCTGGCCAACTTTTCTTCTGCCTTTAGTGCAATCTAATAAGCATCTTCCATTGTCCTCATAGTCATCATGCTGATCTCATCCCAGATTTCATATCTCAAGCCATTTATATACCTAGAAACTTTTTCATCACCCTTCTCTCTTTGTCTAGTCCTAATATTCAACCTATAGAGTTATTTTGTATACTCTTTCACTGTCATACCCCTTTGTCTCAGGTTCTGCAACTTTCTGAACATGTTTATCTGGTAATCCTTAGGTATGAATTTAGCCTTCAGTTTGGCTACCATTCTATCCCAATTCTTTATCTTTTGTTTACCTTTTCTCCTTCTCTCTGCTTGCAGTTCATCCCACTACAGTGCTACATGTCCTTTTAATTTGGTGACAACATGTCTCACCTTCCTTCCTTCATCGACATGTTCATAGTCGAAATACTTATCCATGGACATTATCTAGTCCAATAGATCTTCGGCATCCAAATTACCTTCATAAATTCGGATGTCCATATTTGCTCTAGCTCCCAACTTCACAACAACTTTCAATAAGCGTTCTTCAACCACATCTTCCCCTGTAGCTTCTTCAAATTCTACTTCTTCACTTTCTGCACCACTGACGTCTTCAACAACAGGTGTTCTTCTTTGCATTACTTCCATTGCTTCCAACCTTGTGAGAATCTCTCTCATTTCTCTTCCCACAACACGGTTTGCCATAGGTGGATCTACATGAATCCTTGGTGGCATTATTTCAACTATTTCTAATACACATAATACAACTTCAAACTTTTTCAGGCTTTGATACCACTTGATGCCAACCCCCCTTCTCCTTGGGCTGCGTGACCTCCCGATCAAGGATCTTTAATTCTCAGAGCTGAATTATCTCTCTGAAACCTTAATGGTCTTGCTTGTAAATAACCATAGGACTAACCACAGGTCTCTTCAGTCCTTCAGTGCAAGTTCTATGACACTCGCGACCTCTCCCTTCGCACTACCAGGCGATTAGTGTTTAGGCACTAGCTCCTCCTCCGTTAGCTTTTTCCCTCATATGGCCTCGGGTTATGTCCACACACAATTGCGGGCGCAGTTGAAAGTGGTTTGGGATCAATCCACTTTTCTCTTCGTAATTCACCACCAAATGCCACGCACCCAATTTTCAATACCATGGTTTCTATTGCGACCCACTCTCAAGTTTTTAAATTTCGAGCACTTTCCATCCCTACAATCCTTCATAACCATTGATATCACAATCTTGACCGTGCTTCTAAATGGATGGCTCAGATCTGTCCTTTCCAAATCTACAGATCATATTTAACCCTTTGAAATCAACGATTGTGATTTTTTTCATGGTTCAGACTTTGAGAGTTTTGACTTTCAACCTTTTCTTTCCTTTGAAATGCATGGATTCTTGCCACGTGTCCTCATGAATCAAATGGTTATAATTCACTTCGGACTATCCAACGATCGACATTTATTTTAGCCCTCCGGCTCTCCGGGCTTCGCGAGTTTCAAGTCTCAATCTGAAAATATCGAAGTGGTTTCTCCAGGGTTCATAATCTATCACCATGTATCCTTCTAGATTAGACGGTTCAGATCTCCTTCGGGTATTCGACGATCTCTCCTCCTATGTATACAGAAAGTTTAAAGTTCATGCAATTTTCCTAAATCCAACAGTTTGAAATAATTTGGCTCCTCTTGGATAGATCATTCTCCAACTTTTCCACCATTTTTGTGGATACCAAGTTATCAACGCTCCCACTGTCTATGATCACTTTGTATACCTTATATTTGGTTTTACAAGCAGTCCTAAACATACTATTTCTCTGAACTGGCTCTTTTTCTTCTTTCTTTGGTTTTAAGAGAACTTTCCTCATCATGAGAAGTTTCCCATCTTCCGCTGCTTCTGCCTCAACATTCCTTCTTTTAGCTTCGGAAATGTGAGCTTCTCCACCTCCTTCTTTCTTCTTTCTCTCAGGACATTCCCAAGACATATTCCCTACCTTTCCACATGCATAGCATTTCACTTCTCCTCCTTTGACTCTTCCCCTTCCTTGAGAAAAGGAGTTTCTGCCACCATATTTTGCACCTATGGAACTTCCTCCTCTTTCTACATGACTGTGATACTTTCTAGCTTCAGGTTTGGGTTTCTGGAAATTCTCTCAGACAGTTCCCTTGCCTCTGCTTGAACTCTTTCCTTTGTTTCATTGGATTTGTTTTTTGTCCAACTTCTCCTCTTCTCTCAATGCTGCCTTATAAGAATATTCCATCGTTCTCATTGCCATCATACTGATTTTGTCCTGAATTTCATATCTCAGTCCATTAATATACTTGACAACTTTTTCCTCATCACTCTCTCTATGTCCTGCTTTGATGTTCAATCGTTAAAACTCCTCAGTGTATTCCTTCACTGACAAGCCCTTCTGTCTCAAGTTCTACAATATCCTAAACAGATTGATCTAATAGTCTTTGGGTATGAACTTAACTTTCAATTTATCTATGATCCTATCCCAATTTTTGATCTTTTGTTACCTTTGTGTCTTCTATCGGCTTGCAATTCATCCCACCATAGCACTGCATGTCCCTTCAACCCGGTAACAACATGCTTCACCTTATTTTCATCCTCGATTTCTTCATAATCAAAGTACTTGTCTAAGGCCCTTATCCAATATAGCATCTCTTCAACATCCAAGTTGCCTTCATACATCGCAAATTCCATTTCTGCTCTAGCTCCCATTTTTACAAATGCTTTCAACAAGCGTTCCTCTGTAGTGTCTCCATCTGTAGCTCCTTCAACTTCCATTTCTTCACTCTCATCTTCGTTGATGTCACTAGCATTGGGTTCTCTTCTTTGTGCTATCTCCATGGCATCTAATCTCACATGGAGTTGCCTCATTTCCCATTCCATGGATGGATTTTCTATAGGTCTCTCTGCATGTCTTCTGGGTGGCATGATTCTAAACCTTCTTTTCACACATAGCTTAATTTAGGCTCTGATACGACTTGATGCAGACCCCCACCACCTCCTGGGGCCCGCTTGACCTCTCGGTCTAATGATCGTCCAATTTGGGAGCTGGATTAGCTCGTAGGGTCCCACAGAACCTTCAATTTAACTTTCATAGGCCTTCCCCCCCCTCTTTTTTGGGCCTAAATTACCTTTCATAGGCTTCGACAAGTCGAGAGAGAATTCCACGTGATCCTGGGATTGAAACCATGGGATAAACTTCCAGTCCTCGAAAGTTTCAGGACTTTGGGGATGTCACACTTTGGGAGTTCCCATAAATCAAAACCCCAAACTTCCCGAATGACAGAGTGTTGAACCTTTGGCACAGATCAACGATTCACAACGTTGCATAAATAAATGGTGACAATCACTTTGAAGACCCAGAATTTGACGGGTCTACCTACTCCAACAAAAAAATTCCCCCAGAATGCTGAACCCCGAAGAAGATCAGACGACTCTCACTCCATGTCAGATCGTCGGCTCATGTGAAATCCGTTGGTTCAGGCTTCGGGAGTTCTGGATGTCACACACTATAAAACCTTCGGAGTGCCAGACTTGCAAACTCACGAAGGACCCAGATCAATAGTCTCTGTGTATCGACATATAGATGGCCTAGATTTACTTCAGGCTTCGGGACTTCGAAGATTCACACAACGCGAACCCTTCTTCCCACTAGTCTCTTGGACCCTTGGTCTTCCAGATCTTGAGATCTGCTGATAGGTGTCCTTTGGAATGGATGGTGGTGATTTTCTCTGCCCTTCGGGACTTCGAGGATGCCGAATCCTCCACACTCCTGAGCCTCCAAACACATGGAATGTCAAAGGACTCCAAGGGTTATCCCTTGCACAACTCTTCTAGATCTAACGATTGTCAGACCTCTCACGAAATCCCGAATGGATCTCATCCATTCCTTTTTTATCCCTCTGCAATGTCTCCCTTAGGATTGATCTGTGACTTCTCCTGAACTTGAATTCGTGTCAAATTCACAGGGGTAAACCTCGTGCTACTCCACCAGATACAACAACGGTGTAAGATCCTAGATACTCTTGAACGGGTCTCGTCCGTTCAACTTTTAAATAATAAAACTCATTCCCTTTCAAGGGACTCTAGTCGCTAATCCTCCTGAGCTTGGCCACAGAAGATAAATAGAATCTTTGGTGCCCTCCTGTGCACTCCTATGGCACTTTGAAGATTTTGAATTAGAAATTTTCTAAGTCCCTCCAACGGAACTCTTGTGCTCACTATCTCTTATGATATTTGTTCCTCCGATGTTTATAGATCTCGAGCACACTCCTTGTGTCCTTGGAACTTTCAATGAGTTTCATGCTTAGATATTTTTGAGAAAATCTCCTCACGCACTCCTTGTGCTCATCCCCTCTGAGACTTCTTCAACACTTCGTCTAAGTGTTGGCCCAATGCACTCCTTGTGCAAGTATTCTCTGAACTCTAATATCCTATGAGAAATAGTGCACTCCTTGCACTTCAACTATAAATTCACGTTATCTCTTCCAAGCTTCTAAGTCTATCTTGGCTCGGGCTATGCACTCCTTGCGAGCACTGTGCACTCCTTGCACTAGGAATATCAGAAGAGAAAGAATTGAAACTTACAGGAACATCAAATATTTGTACACTTAACCATGAAAAGAATATCCATGCATAAAAGACACATAAACGGATAAAACACAGAGAGCATAAAGAAACATCACATGTACTAAAATAATTTAGATGAACACAACACCATACATTTGGAAACAAATTTCTCTGCTTGTATTCATTTAGTAAAATATGTACATGGACTCATCCAACTCTCTTCAACTCTTCATAAGTTTCAAAAACTCTTTCAACAACAATAACAATAACATTTAACAACCTCTTTTGGGCATACTATGCATATATTTATACATGGAGAGGCTTCTTGAGCCTTCCCTCCAGACTACCACAGAGCTATCCTATCATAGTTAATACATTCATCTACTAAGGACTATTACATATAATGGAAATTAAATTCATATATGAGTCAATACTCAATATTTGTACAACCTTATCTGATAATTTAAATGATTACAACTTGGACGACATTATGTGATGGCTCATGCCTCAAAATATTTAAAAGATTTAAATTACAATCCTTTCAAAATAGAAAGACACTCTCTCCTCGGAATTAAAAAAAAAGTTTAAAAATATGCGTGTTGGGTGCTGAGTTGTCCTCCACTTGGCTTCTTTAAATGCTGATGGCGATGCTCCTGCATCAAATGTGCATCCTTTGTAAGATTTTCCACCACTACAATAATGGAATCATGTTTCCTTATTGTCCTGGTAAACTTCGTAATGAAATCAATAACAAAAACTTCCCATTTCCATTCAAGAATGGGAAATGGATGCAACAATCCCAGTGGATTTCTATTCTCAGTCTTTACCTTCTTATATTCCTTGCATCTATCCAAATAATTAGTGACATCTCTCTTCATACCAGGGCAAAAATATTGGCCTCTTACAACTGTAATGAGTTTATGGTATCCTAGATGTCTAGTGTATGACACATTGTACATCTCCTTTAAAATTGGATTTCTCAATTCTTAAGAATTGGGAACATAAACTTTGTTTCAGAATAAAAAGATTCCATTCTCTTCTAACTTGTAATCCTTATATTTCTATTGTACATTATTATATTGTAAGATTTACTTAATTTGCACATAATGTCGCTTTGCTGTTACAACCTCTAGAATTCTCTCTTTTAAATCTGTCTTGTACCTACCAATGGTTGTAACATGCATTTCATGCACTCTTCTACTGAGTGCATCAACCACCTTGTTCTCTTTTCCTTCTATGTGCTTGATGCCAAAGTCATATTCAATGAGAAATTCGAACTATCTAGTTTGTCTAGAGTTTAGTATTGGTTGTTCAAACAAGTATTTTAAACCACTATTCTCTATCCTTAATTCAAATTTTCTACCCATAAGGTAATGCTTCCACATCCTTTAAGCATGTTATATGGTTTCCGACTCTAAGTCATGTGTGCCATAATTTATTTCATGCTCCTTCAAATTTCCAGACTCATAACAAATTACATGTCCATTTTGTGTAAGGACTCTAGCGAGCCCTGCATTGCATGCATATGTGCACACACCAAAATCCTCGTCCGAGTCCGCAACTTTTAAAATAGGTGCATTTGTTAATAAACCCTTAAAGCGTTGGAAATTTTCTTCACACTTGGCACTCCATTCAAATTTTAGTCCTTTCTTTTGCAAATATGTTATTGGGTGTGAAATCTTGGAGAATCCTATAATGAATCTCTTGTAGTAACCAGCTAGACCCATAAATGATATAACATCTGAAATGTTTGTTGGTATTGACCAACTTTTGATTATTTCAATTTTCTTTGGATCTATTGCTATGTCATATTCTGAAACACTGTGACCCAAATAATGGATCTTCTTTTGATCAAAAGTTCATTTACTCAACTTGGCATACAATTGGTACTCACTCAACACTTGTAACACCATCGTCAAATGTTTATTATGCTCCTCCTTTGTCTTAGAATAGATTAGAAGATCATCCAAGAATATAATGACAAACGTATTGAGGAAATTTCTAAACACCCCATTCATCATACACATAAATGTAGAAGGCACATTGGTCAACCCAAAAACCAACACTACAAATGCATAGTATCCATACCTTGTCCAAAAGGATGTCTTACTAGTGTATTTTTCTTTGATTCTCACTTGATAAAAAAGAAAATATCTTTTCTCCCTTTAGATGATAAAAAATATCATCAATCCTTGGCAAATGATATTTGTTCTCGACTGTAACCTTGTTGAGTTATTTGAAGCCAATACACAACCTCAATATTCCATCTTTTTCTTGACAAAACGAATTGGGGCACCCCAAGGAGAAACACTTGGGCATATGTACCCTTTCTTCAAAAAATACTCTAGCTACATTTGCAATTATTTTAGCTCCAATGTAGTCACTTTGTAGGGATTTTTGGACACTAGGGTAGCTCCAGATATTAAGTCAATAGAGAAATCAATGTCCCTCTTTGGTGGTAATCCTGGCAACTCCCCAAACACATCTTCATACTCTTTCAAGATTGGATAATCTTCAATACTTGGCTCCTTATCCTTCATTAGCTCTTCCATATGGGCTGCATATATCCGACACCCTTTTCTAAAACTTCTTTTTAGCTGCAATGTTGAAATCTCTTGGACATATATAGGCCTTGGAATACCTTGCACTATCCTTGAATTCCCTTCCTCATCAAGACATGTGAAAGCCTTGTTATAACAATCGAAGACAACATGATTCTTTTCTATCCAATCCATACCAATCAAGCAGTCATAAGACCCAAGCAATATGATGTTCAAATTTTCCTTAGTGTTGAATCCATTCATGTTTACTAGGAAATCATTAACAAGCTCATTGATTCTTCTCTTGGTTCTAGTAGCTAGCTGAACTAACCAATATTTTTCATGTTTACATTTCTTCAATTTAGATCTTTAAATTAGATTTGGATCTATATAGCTATGACTAGCTCCAAAATCAATCAAAATAGCTATGGGTTAATTACCGATCTTACCTTCCACCACAATCATGTGGGGTTGATAATCTGCTTATCTATCTTCCAAGGATACACAGATCCTTGGCATGCTTCTGCCCATTCCTCTACTGTCTCCTCTTTCTTGATGCTATGCAAAGTCCTCATCTTATCTCCCCAATGAGGACAATATTTATATATGTGATCTCCTTCACATCCCCAACACTTTATGGGTATTTGTCTTGGCCTCTTTGCCAAGGAATCTATCATTTTATGTTCACCTTGAGATGGTTTCCCTTGTTGATATGCTTGATATATATTCTTGATGAAAGGTGGCTTGAAACATTTATTCCTTTGATCCATCTTTCCTTTCTTCTTGTTATCCCAAGATTTTTGGAAAGTCATACTTCCTTTGTTCTTCTCATAAAAATATTTATCCTTTCTTATGGCTTATTCCAAATTTCTAGGATCATCAAACTAAATTTTATCCTTGTAGGGGGATGGCAGTCCACTCATGAACCTTTGAATTTCGACCTTCTCATCCCTAATGAAGCCCACATACCTGAGAAGTTTGAATAATTTCCTCTCATATTCATCCATGGTCATGTTCCCAAGTTTGAGTTCAAATAGCTCTTGCATATTCTTGTCATAATGTTGCTTTGACAAGTACTGTTGCTAGAAATATTACTTGAACCACTTCCAAGAAATTATCTTCTCATCAAGTTGCTTAACCTTCTTAAGTTGATCCCACCACATAGATGTCTTTCCTTGGAGATGGTAGGCTGCAATTATGGCTTCTACATTTGATGAGTAATCATGCAACTATAAGTAGTTCCTCATTCCCAACAACCATGCTTCTACATATTCTCCCTTCCTATTCTCTCCATCAAATGATGTTGGCTTGATATTCCTGAGCTCCCCTTGCAAGCTATTTGACCCATATCTCCTCCTGTGATGTTTGATAGGAGACATTCTTGGGCTAATTTATGACCTTGAATGTGCATATGCTCTTCTGGTTGAGTTCCCTAGGGAATGATGATGCTGATGCCTGCTAAGACTCCTTGATTGTCTATATCCTCCATTATCATCCCTCCTATCATGAATTATGGATACTTCTACTTGCCTTGTAGTAGCTTCTTGTTTTGTGCCATAATGTTTTTGAACTTGATTCTACAACATATTAAAACTCTTTAGTATCTCCTCTTGATATTTCCTGATATTTTATTTATCGGGCCTATAACTATGCACTTCTCTTTGTAGGTTTATCATAGTTACATGCTCCTTCTTGCCTTTTCTTCCATTAGACTCAGTATCAATATTTTCCATGATGACATGTAGGCCTATGATCTCCTCCTCATGGTTGTAAGACCCTTGGGCATCTTCGATATCTCTAGTTTTGATATAGGAACTAGGATCTATTTTCCTATACCTCTAATTTTGCAAGAATGTTCATGCAACAATTGTTGTTAGAATTGGGCATATTGCAAAATGTTTATTAATTAGATTACATGCCATTCTTCATTTCAAATTATGAGTAACATAAATGCACTAATCCAATTTCTAGGTCGATATATGGCTTCCCCTGCTCAATACCTTTCTAGTGACTATTCATTTTCTCAAACGTGAGCTCTGAGATGAACGTTATGGTCTTCGAAAGTTTAGATTATTTCTCATTTTTACCCCTATATGCTATATTGGGTGTCTTCTTCTTCTTCCTACACAATTTTTTGTACCTAGATTCCAAATCTAGTTCCATGGTTGTCTTTGATGGTTCATGATATTTCTACAGATTTCTCTTGTGCCCCAAATAGACCTTCGAGCAAGGATTTATTCCCTCTAGAAGTAAACTAGTGTCGAAAATATACACTATATAGTTACAACTGTAACTTTCTCATATGAGCTCCATTTTGTGCCCGAAATAGCTCGTTGGAAAACTCTCGTTGATTTATTTTATTTAATCTATAGAGATTGGATGTAACAAAGACACATCACACACTTGTGACTTTTAACTGCCTAAAAATGTCGTTTAGGCCCTCAAAATCACTTTGCAAGTTGAAGACCTTAAAAAATCATAACATTTCATGGAAAATTGATTGTTTTACTATTATAACAGTCTTTTAATTCGAGCCATAGATCTCGAATCGAAATAAATCTCAATCGTTGATCCATTAACCCTTCCCCAACCCTGCTGATGAATCTCCATCTTCGATCTCCAACTCGAATCAATCTGGACCATTGGTTTTCCAACAGTACATCGACAATCAACGGTTGGTTAATTCCTTTTGTAAACCAAACTTTCTCACCAATTTTTCCAAGCCCTGATCATCGACCATCAACCATTTCTCTCGGAAAACCAAATTTTTCTCATGAATCTTGTTGAACCATGATCATCGGTGATCAACCATCGACGGATTTCCTTGGCAACCAACTTGCTTACAAATTTTGCTGAACCCCAATCAATGGCGATTAGCCACTGATCATCTCTTGGCCAACGTGGAAACTATGATGACATGGAATGGCATGTATATGTTGATGTGGCATGACATGGAAATCTAGTTGGTGTGGCATGACATGTGGATGATGATGTGGCATAACACATGGATGTTGACATGGCTTGACACGTCATCACCCCTTTTCCTTTCATCAATTATTGTAAACTTCTCTTGGATGAATTGAACACCTCGCCAATTTTTTCGACCCTCGACCATCGACCATCGATGATCAACAATTTCCTTTGGATGCATGAAACCTTTTACCAATCTCTACCAATCCTCGATCATCGACCATTGGCCATCGACAATTTCCTTTGGCTGAACCAAACTCACCAATTCGATCATCGACCACCAATGATTTCTAGTAGAAAAATAAAACTCTTCACAAATCTCACTGATCCAACCATTGGTCATTCACAATTTCTACTGGAAAACCAAACACATAGAAAATTTTGACCAAATTCGAGATGAATCGAGGCTATCAATCTCCCATTCAAAATGATCTTAACCATTGATCCATAAAACTTTTCCCAACTTTGTTGATGAGTCTCGACCATCAATTTACTTGATTTTCCAATCTAGGAAAGAAAATCCCGATCGTCGATTGACTCCAATTGACAAATTCCAAAAACTTATCAGTTTTTTTTTTATCAATCGAGGATGGATTTGGGCCATTGATCTAAAGATCAAATGTAATCTCGACCATTGATCCATCAACATTCCCCCGACTTCTTCAAACACCATTAAAATAAAAAAAATTGACTTTCCAGGTTGAATCTAACTCCGCAACCATGTAGATTAATGCCCTTGATCACTGCTTGGAAAGTTCTGAGGGAAATTTAGACTTAATTTGTTAATAAATTTAGGGATTTCACTATGGGTTCACCAATTTCCCCAAATTCGACACATATCAAACATCACCATAGAAAATTTACACAAAATTCATGCTTGTCTTTGGCCAATATGGATCCGATGTTTAATTTAATCTCTAATACCACTCTATAACACACCCAACCTTAAGATAGGTCACACCACTACTAAAAAGGATCAAACAAAAATTTCTTATACCAATTCTAAATGCGGAAATAACACACACAACATGACATTCAAGCTTATACAATAGTCCCTGCTAATTAAAAATGTAAATGAAATTACTTAAACATCCACAACGACAATTACAGACATTCAAAAACATAAATAGATATTTGCATGCATCATTCTACTCACAACATGCAACAATAACTAAAATATCTCAGAATAACATGCAAAACAACTATATAATCATTTAACATAAGTAAGCACAACAAATAAGAACACTTATCTTATGAAATATCCTCTCAACCATAGACTTGTTGTTCCATTTCTCAACAACAAGTCACCCATGAGTTGGGGCTATGAATCAATAAGAGATGGTGGTCCTTAAGGCCAACTAATGTCCCCCTCTAAGCAACCAATTTCCCGCAACTAATTCTAGTCCACCAACTCTCTTCCCCACAATCTGTACAACCCAAGGGATGAGATCCCCCTTCACTGCTTACATTCCCTTGGGCCATCCCACTCCCCTCCAAGGCTTCTAACATAGGCTGGACAATAAATCTCTCTACTGGGACCTCGAGAATTCTACATATGCAATAGGAATTCACACAACAAAACACTTACTTCTATTGAAAATTTTCAAACAAATTATTGCTCATATGCCTGTAACCTCTCTTCCCATGAAATTATAGTTCCAAACAACTACCATACATGCCTACTATGGCTTCCTTCAATCTTCAAAACTAAGAAATCTCTTGTTGTCCAAAAATCTCCATCTAAAAACTGCTCTCAATGCAAAAATATGACTTTCAGTTATGTCCCCTCTACACATAAAAATTTTCTCTATCTCTCTTGCTTGCTTGACTTACACTCTTCCCTAAGCTGATTGTACTCAGCTCTTGTTGTAATCTAGAGGATTTTTTTTGCACAAAAGTGTTCAGACCAGGGTCCTTCTTAGGTTACCAACAAAAGGTACCAAAGTAATCTAGAGCACTCACATTTTCATCTTCCTGGGAGGGAAAAAGTCTCACCTGAAGCGCAACCAAGACATGAAAGAGAGGGAAGGGTAAGGAGAATACTTAGATAGGCCTCTAATTTATTAAGACTCATTGGAGTCTTGCACAAGATAGACTAAACCTGTAATAGTTCCGAGCAATTCCTAATTGGGAATAAAGAAAAAAAGGTGCGTTGCCATTCATAAAGAAGCATTTAAGTATATCAGACATAAATATAATATAGAACAACATCCCATTCATGCATTATGACTAAATACACAGGATATATATTCAAAATTTAGGCCTCCAATTATATTAACGACACCAAAATATGATACATTGATCATCTGATTCTTACCCAGATCTCCAAATCTCAGATATGCTACAATATGGGCCATTGTAATAGTGACTCTCGTCACAACTTCAATACTAACAACAATAACAGTAATAGTTTCGAACTAACATCCTCGAAAACAACACTACAACCCATTAACCCTTCATTAGCCATTAGCTTATTACAATCACATCACTCTCATATATATAATCTGATCTTTAGGTTTGTTGGTTGAGAACCCGAGAGTTCTTTATTTTCTTGATATTGTTGCAACTTCCTTCCTCAAACTAATGTTGCGTTGTCCTTCCAACCACTTTATGTTTCTTTCTTTTGTTCGTTGTCCAACTCCTCAGGAGCTTGCACAACTCCTGTTCTCCAAAATGAAGTTACATTGTGTCATGCACAAATTCTATTCAACAAAACAAAGGGCCCAATAGTCTCTGACCACAATCCTTGACTCACCCCGAGTCAAGTCTTCGACTCTCTCGTGGTCTCTGGGTTGGATTGTTGTTCTGGTTCCAATTTTCTTTCATTTCCATCTTGGAATTTTTCTGCTTTCTCTTCTTCAAATGAAGGGCCCAACTCGAGTATTAGTTTGAGGGCTCTCTTCCCGACCTCTTGGAAGTTTTCCACTTTGTCTTGCCATTTCCTGACAAGCAGTGAAGCTTTAGCAATAAACTGCTGAGTAGCATCTGTGATGCACTCTTTTGGATTTGATGCAACCAAAGAGTTCCATTCCGAGTTAGCTATGGCATCCACTTGATGCATATGTAAGTATGTTGTCTAGACTACGGGTCAAAACTCTCGAAGTTCCTTATTAGCAACGGTTTGGGATTTGTATAGCGCATTGAGGTCATTGCCTGCTTAATAGATTTTGTCAAATTTCTCTTATTGTTCTAGCGGATATAGGGTGTTGGTTGCTTCTTCGTTGAGTGATTGGATCTTTACGCGCAAGCCCTCCAATGTTTGGTTGCACCTTGAAATGATTCCCATCCAATCTCTAACTTCTTTGAAGATATTTGTGCATTTTGCAGTCCATTTGTGCAAGGTTGATCTTGCATTGTTCCCTTCCAGGATGATCTTCTCCATTTCATCTCGTATCTTCTTGGGTTGCAATTCAAATTCTTTCTTACTGTCTCGTAGCTGTGCCTCGAGATTTTCTTCTCTTTCTACTAGTTCTGACCAAGTGATATGAATTAATTCGATCTGCTCCACATGCTCGCTTGTTGTGCTGGACTCTGGCAGCTGATGCGCTGTCTTCCCGACCATCGTCCAGGCCTTTAAGAGTTTTTCATCTACCCTTTCCACTGTCTATTCTACCTAAAACTTTGAGTGTTCCTCCTGCGTTCGTTGTGTTTTCCCAAGGAGTCCTTCTCATTTCCAGAATTCTGCTTCTCTTTCAGCTTTCTAGATCCTCTATTCCAGTTGCTCAGTTGAGGCTTTGATTATGCCTACTAGCTGTGTTGTTGGTAACTGAGCGAGCTCGCCTGATGAAGGAGTGACATATAGGGGTACTTGGAATTGTAGTGGAAGTCCATTGGCCATCGATTGTGCGAAGTGTGTCTCCACCTCTTCTTCTCCTGGGGATGGACCTTGAAGTTGATGTGCAAGTCTAGCCTTCAGTTCCACTGGAAATTGAGGAAAAAATTATGTCTTGGCCAAGAAAAGCTAGAATTCTTCTGTGCATAACTATGGGTTATGGAAGACCGGTTCTAGCTATTCTTACAAAAATGTTTTTCTCTTCTCGATGTAGTTTTGAGTTCCTTTTGAACTATCTGTTCTTCAGCCTCTTTCTGTAATGAAACTTCTTGGGTTCTGCTTCTATTGATGGGAATATCAAGATTGACTGTTGAAAGAGGACTTTGAGTGCTTGGAACTTGTGGTATCAGAACAATTTGACTCTTTGTCAAAGGCAAAGTGCCCAGAGTGGGTACCGATGGAGCGACTGACTGGCTCGAGGCTTCAGGGGTCAGAGTGCTGGTACATTTTCAGGTGGGTCTGGGAGATATAGTTGCATGGGATTGGGTGAAGTGGGTTGGGGTTGAATGATGGTGTCTTACGATGGCGCTGGGGATTGTGGGGGGGATGGAGGTTGCTCAGTGACTATGGTTATGGATGTGGTGGTATCTAACTCGGGATCATCTTGGATGTCGATCACAATCTAAGAAACTCGAGTGGATACTTGAGTACGAGGTATGGTTGAGGATTTTGGTTGGGGGTTTATAATATTGATAGGGGAGAGACTTTTCCTAGGCTTCTTAACTGATGGATCTCCTATGAAAGAAACTGCAAGAATTTCATTAACATCTTTACCTGATAATACTGCTTGCTCTGGGAACTGTGGAAACATTGGTAATGTCCTTGGCCTCTGCTCCAAAGGTTGCACATTGGCTTCTGCTTTTGAGTCCGACGACGTTTGAATATTTGGCTTCTTTTTTGGTGGCCCAAAACTTGACCCTACTTCTTCTTGCACTTTTTTCTTCAGAAGTTCTAGAGGGAAGAGGTAACACATACCCGACTTGCATGGAATGCACTTGACACTATTCCACGACATGACTTCTTTATCAACTGTTTCCTCATCAAGGTAGAAGGGGAGCAACCTTGAGTGGAAATATTTTGGCTTCGTATACCTCGACCAAACAAGAGTGTTGTGGCGGTTCAGGCCAAAGGCAATATTCCAGGTTTTAAGGTTCAACAAATATTGTGGTATGCGCTACCGTTGAGTTGCGTCAATCAATTGATTGTACCACTTTGAGAAAGTGACATTGTTGAACTCCATGTTCTCCTAATTTGGGCTTACATGACATGACTCGAGAAGTTTTTCCAAGCGACTTTTGTCCACCAGATCTAACTGTTTTCCCAGGGTGGATTTCATTTCCACATGGAAAACACTACTAGTAGGTATCCATATGTGAAAGTTCCGCCTTTCTCCTAAGCTTCCTCACAAGCAACCAAGAGTTCCTCTAGTAGGTTGCTGCACCAATTGAATACAACTCTGTTTGTGCAAAAGTCAGCTACTGGAAGAGCATCTAAGGTGCATTATCCCTTGTAGTAGGAACGCATAACCTTGCTCGCAATTACATAGTAGGATGTCCGAACCGTTTCTGGAATAATTGGGTCAGTCTTCGCTGTTCTCCCACCTCTCTGTGTGGGGAACTTCTCATACAAGATAATTTCTCCTTTCTTCTTCTCATGCTTGCTCGGTCCTTGAAATCCTTTGGCGACATCCTCATACTCGAGAGATAAGCTGGTGAGATGGTGGATGTCATCTGCATGAATCAAATATCTCCAGTCGAGCCATAGGCTTCTTTCATGCACTGAACTGATCAGAAATTTCGTGCAGAGTGCAACCTCACCAATGGTCCCAAATACTGGTAAGTCCTTGACTTGCATGATTGTGGAGTTAAAAATGTTGATGCACTCTGGCTTTGAGAAAACTGCATGCCTCCCATTGCAGCCGGGACCAAGTCTTAGAACATGATAATGTTCATTAGTGGAAACAATACATGGTCCATCAGATCCAGGTCCAAAAGTTTCACTTTCTTTGTCTTCCCCTTTACATCGCCCATGACCTCAATCCTAGGATCAAATGGCTCATATGGAATAGCCCCTTTTGGAGTTGATATTTGACTTCCTGTTGCTCTCGGAATTCTATCTCTGAGGTGCTGACAAGTTGGGTAAGTTGGGTTCGACTTTATGACAGGGAACGGAAAATCTCTCAGGATACGCGCGATTGCAGAAAATTCAAAATAAGAAGGTAGATAACAACAAACAATGATTCTCGCTATGCACATTCATGGGGTCTTATAACTGGATAACATGAAAGATTTTGTAAGCACACATAAATCCACTCATGATTAGGTCATAAATGCGATTTTAGGCTTAGGTGATCGAAGGGACGAATAATGAGGTAGGATATATCAATTGATCTTGGATTTTAATGAAGAGACTGACAGGGACATGGTCGAGCTGAGGGGCTTATCCTTTTAATGACTGAGAAGCACAATGGGGATATCAATGGCATCTACGCGTATCACACCTCTATGGCTTACTAGAAAATTCGGACGGGTTACGGTGGCTGTCATAAGGCGTATGACTGTACTGGATGCGTGTGGCACATGGGTTGTGATCTAGTTTGGATTCTCCCTCCCTCTGACCACAATGGGGCTCCCCGTCATATTAAATGATTTCATTTAATGTAATGGTGGCTCTTTCGATCCTGTGCAGCTGAGTAAGCAGTTCTACACAAAAGAAACACTTAGAATGAAAAATAATATATGTCGTGGTGCATTAAATGCACCCTCCGACGTTTATCAATTGAATTAAAGAAATTGCAAAGAATTAAAATCTAACTACTCTACATGCTCCTTTAGGTTGGAGAAACCATGATTTTGATCAATCATGAGAAATGTAGGGTTTCAAGTGTGCGTCGTTCACCCAACCTGGTCGAAGAATACCATCCAGTTGTGTTACCTTCACTACACCAGAATGTCAGATTTCCGCAACTATGAATGGAACCAGCCAATGCATGCACAAATTTTCTGTATGTTTAGAATATCAATTATCGTAGAGTAGTACCTTATCCCCTTTATCAAATATTTTGGACTTAGTATCCCTGTTATCCCAAGCTTTCTGTCTATCTTTCTCAACTGTCTGATGAAAATCCACTAGAAATCTTGCTTCCTTGAGCTCTTGCAAGTTTGCAATCCTCTGCGGAATTGGCTCATCATATGTCATGTGTGTAGCCCGTGATATATAGAGACTAGGGGTAATAAATTCTATGGGTATAAAAAATTCTTTCCCATAGATCAACTAAAATGGGGTATACCTGTGTAACTTCTTTGTGGTAGTCCTGTAAGCCCACAAGATTGCTGGAACTCTATCATCCTAGTCTACCCTATTTGCGCAACATACTTTTGTCAGTCCTCTTTCCAGAATTTTATTGAATTCCTCCACTGTACCATTAACTTGTGGATGGTAGGGACTTCTCTTATGGTGTTGTATCAGGAATTTTGTTGTCAATGTTGCAATTTTGCTGTTGATGAAGTGACTACCTTGATCACTGGCCAAATTTCTAGGACATCCAAAGAGAGTGATAATGTTCTCGAAGATAAATATAATAGTTGTATATGTAGAACCGTATTGAACTAGCTCTGCTTCATCCCATCTTGTAAGGAAATAAATTGCAGTAATGATGTATCTAGCCTTTGAGTGTTTAGTCGGGGGATTGATTGGTCCAATAAAATCAATAACCCACTTCTCAAATGCCTAAAGTGCTATGACTGGCTAAAGGGGTAATTCATCTCGGCATGATGACTTTCCTACTCTTTGGCAGATGTCACAAGATCTAACATACTCCTTAGCATATTTAAATAACATATCTCACCATAATTCTGCTTGAAGTACCTTCTGTTTAGTATATTTACCTCCAATGTGTCCTCCCGCAACTCCATTGTGGCATTCCAGTAGGATATCTTACCTTTCATGGTTCAAGACACATCTCCTAAGGATGTTTTCAAGTCCCAATTTGTAAAGTTGTCTTGTAATTAGTTGATGGTTTGTTGTACGAGCCACCATATGTCACTTCTAGGTTGCAGAGTAAGTTTCTGGGCAGGTCCCTGTACTAAGGAAGACAACAATGTCTTCAAGATACTCTGGAATGGCCTCAATCTATAATAGATCCACATCTAGGATATGATCATCCACTACTTCACCACTTTCCCCTGATTCCAACCTAGAAAGGTGCTCTGGACCTACATTGCATCTTCCTGGTTTGCAAATTACTTCAAACAAAAATTTCTTGAAACAACATCAACCACCTGCAAATTATTCCTTCCAGTACTAGCTTGTTGGCTAGGTACTTCAATGTAGAATGGTCAGTAAAGAACTTGAAATGAGAGCCTAACAAGTAGTGTCTAAAATTTTGTAATGCATAAATGATAGCTAAACCTTCCCTTTCAGTGGTTGTGTATTTGCGCTCATCTTGCGATAGTTTTCTACTGGAAAAGTAGATAGTGTGGTCCATATTGTCTTCCCCTGGTTGCACTAAAATGGCTCCCAAGGCGATGCCTGATGCATTCACATGTACATGGAATTCAATTTTCCAATTGGGAAATATCAATATAGGTGAAATACTTAGTTTTTATTTGAGAATGTCAAATGCCTTGTGACACTCTGGTGTCCATCGAAACATTTCATACTTTTTCAACAATTTCTCAAGGGGTGCGGTGATAGTTGTATATATTCTGATAAACCTGTGGTAATATCCTATATGTCCCAGCATGGAGCGCAACACTTTGGAACTTGTAGGTGGTGAAATGTTCATAATGGCCGCAACTTTAGTAGGGTCTATTGGGTCTCCTTCTCTGCATACAATATGGCCTAGTAGATTGCCATGAGGTACACATAAAACACATTTTCTTAGATTGAGAGATATCTGCATTTAACGACAACTATGAAACATTAGCTGGAGTAGTGCTACATGGTATTTTAATAGGCTGTACATCATCCAATCGTCCATGTAGATTTCTACAAACTTGTGGATGAACTCTAGAAATGTTGCTATTACGATCCGAGAGAAAACTACAGGGGCATTCTTTAAGAGAAAGGGCATTACATTGTATGCAAATGATCCCCATTCAGTTATGAATGTGGTCTTCTTCTTGTCTTTCTCCACAATTATGACTTGGTGATATCCCGAGAACCCATTTGTAAACAAATAAGATTCTTTTCCCGCAACTTGATCTAACACCTTGTCACTGAAAGGTGTACAAAATAGATCATGCATGCATGCAAAATTTAGACTTCTGTAGTCCACACAGACCCAAATATATTATGTACCTTTCTTACTCTGGATAACTATGGGGCTAATCCATTCTGCTTCTTCGACTGGGAAAATAAGTCATGCTGCAAGCATTTTATCCACTTCCTTCTTGACCTTCTCTTTTATTCTAGGATTAAGTTAGTGCTGTTTGTGTTTCATGGGTCTTGAGTTGGGTTTCAACTCAATTTTCATTTCTCACATAACTTCTTTTATACCTTTCAGTCCTGATAACATTTTCAGAAACAAGTCCTCATAGTCCCGCAACAAATTATGTATTTCATTCATAGTTTTCTCATCCCAATAGTCTCCTATAGAAGCTATTTTAGGATTCTCTACGCTCCCTATATTAACCTTCCACAACTTCATTGGGTGATTAATATAGGAGTTACATGTGTGAATAGGTACAATGTCCTGAATCTCTCTATTGCCTTTTGTTTCTTTAATGTCTAAGTTTCTAATCTCTTCTAAATCATCATGTTTTTCCAGGTCTTTCTCAACTTTACAACAAGGTAAAATTATCTTGTCAATTTCAAGACTTAGACTAGACTGAAGCAAAGGAACATGGTCAAAACAAACCACTAGACTTGATCTCTTTTTTGCAAATGTCAGTAAAAATCATTTCCTTGATTCTTTGAAGGACTGTGTTGAGCTCATGATACATACTTGTAAAGGAGAAATCCTGGAAAAATTGTTCTTGTAAGGTCTGCCAACAATTCGTTTGTCTTCTGGTCTCCTCATGTATATACCAGGGTTTTGGAATATTTCTAAATGAATGAAAAAATACTGGGAACCATAGGTAAGAAGGTACTTCCACGACTCTCCACTGCTCTAAGCAATGTTCAATATGCACTCCAGGGTTAGATTGTCCATCGAACAATTGCGCATCTTGAAAATCTATCTTCATTTCTTCTTTAGGCTGATCCCCCCTTTGGAATCGACAATATATGGCTTGTTTTGCATCCTACAATTCCATAATCGAGGCTTTATGGGTGGCCCACCATCTAGCAAGGGTATCTTGCAAGGCTAAGTCAAGAACAAACATCCTTTGCTCCACCACTATCTTCTCTTCCATGCTAGCGAGAAAACTATGTACCTCTGAGGTACCGTCATATATCGAGGGGTTTCTGATCTTGATTCCAATCCATCTTGTTGATCTAACATTTGTGCATTGCCTTGAGAATCACACATATGAACCTTGCTGCCAATCGTCAAATGTTTCTTCTGAATCCTCATTAGCAGACTGTATGCTTCTCCAACTTACCGATCTGTCTGCAGTAGGATTTATATAATATAGTCTCGTACCTATTGTGATGGTGTATAATTGGTCAAGTGCCTCTAACTCCATATTATGTTCCGCTGGTTCAATATATCTAGGCCCTAGACAAGGATCCAAGGGCTGAACTACTTTTATCCCGTATGATTCAAACATCATGGTGTCCCTCTTTATATCAATGATAACATAGTTATCGTATTCCCAATCAATTCCAAGTATAGAGGGTAGGGATCCTTATCTCCCATGATTCGAATTACCTCAAAATCGATTGTGGTCTTAACTCCCGCAACATCTAATTCCACATTTTTCATCCTTCCTACTAGGAAAATGCAATACTGATTTTCCATTCTTAACTGGATGGGGGAATATACTAACTGAGGTTTTCCCAAATCTGGATGGGGGAATATACTAACTGAGGTTTTCCCAAATCTTCCCAAGTATTTTTGGGTAGGATGTTGACATCTGATCCCAAATCTAGCATGGCATATTTTATTTCAAAATCATCTAGCTGGGCTTGTAACCTAAATTCTTTTCTTGTTCGCACCTTTCTTCTTTGTATTCTCTAGGTATTCTTCTCAGGGAGGTTGTTCTTTACTATGGCTTTTGGATTTCCCTCATTTCCCAGTATTAGTTACAGGGTGTTGCACAACTTCTCTGTAAGTTGGTCCTCTCCTAGGATGTCAAAGAACAATTGAAACCAAAGATTGATTACACTTTGAGACTGCTCAGGGTGTTTCCTTGGAATTGTCGAGTTTCTAGGTGCTGGTGGTGAGGTAGGGGCTTGCGCAAGGTTAGGTTGAGAGGCGTCTCTAGGAGGATTCTCCATTATTTCCAAAGTGGGGATACTCTTGAATATTTCTATTGCATATTTGAAAAATAACCTTTTTTTTTTTCAGGGTCATACTTGTCATCTTTGGGAACAACTTTCTGAATCTTGGGTTGACTATCTGCATCTACCCCAATTTTTGCTCCTTCGTGAGTGATGATATTGATCTTAGTTTGTTGTACTTTGATTCCATCTTTCAATTCTCAGCCTATAAAATTAGTTCCTCATTGATGAACCAAATATTCCCACTTTGTGATCAGTTCCAGGCAGTCTTCAGTTGCATCCCCATTATTCCTACAATGAGAGCACCATGGTCATATTGGGTGAGGGCAGTATCTGGCCAAATGACATTTTTTGTCGAAGTTGTAGCATTGAATCAGACCTCTTCCTCCATTTCTCCCTACTCTGAATCCACCTCCAGCCCCACCTCCCTGGCCTCTTCCAGGTTCTGGGGGGGTTTCATTTACCCTGAACGTTGTGCAGTCTAATCTGTCAGCAAGTGCATCCACCACTCTACATTGATTTGTGGCATGGTTCTTAGATGCAAAAAACTCACAATGTATTGTATTGGGCACAATCGTGTACTTTTTCGTAATAGGACACTACCTTAATGCATGTCCATGTGTCTGACAAATCTCACAATATATTGCTGATTGAGTTGTTTGAGTGCTTGGGAACGTATGGTATAGTACTTGTGTATGAAATGGTGGAGCCATAGATACTTGTGCAAATCCTCTCATTGGTCCTGGAGAAGGTCCCATCTAATTGTGAGGAGGTCCATTCCACTCATGCTTGGACATTCATTTGCCAGATGCCCTTCTATGTAGCATCCTGTGCACCAAACCCGAGGTCATCCTGGTCTTTCTTTGGTTAATTCTTGAATATTTTCAGTTAACTCCTATATTTGTCCCTGAAGTTGTGACAAATTTTCATCTACTGGAGGCTTGGTCATCCTCAGATTCCTTGGATAACCTGCCATGGCTTCAATTTTCATAGATTGTTCCAAGGCATCTGTTAATGTGGCTATTCGCTGTTGCCTTAAAGGAATCCTTGTCAGAGGTAGTAATCCTTGGATGTACGATTCCTTCTGGTGAGATTCATGAATTGGATGCAATAGCCTCCCAATAACATCTTTAAATTTATGACTATATGCCCAGGCATATTCTACTTCCCTTTGTTGAATTTCCCACAACCCAGAGAGAGCATGTTGCTCAGACTTAGGTAGTTTTAATTTAGAGATGAACCTCAAACGAACTTGACCCAGGGTGAACGCTTGTCCTTGCACCCCTGGTTCATTATCCTTCATGTACCATTTGAGTGCACGACCCCTCAGGGTAGTCTGAAATCCTATTAACTTGTTTGCATCAAGAGTCCCTCTGGATCTCTAGATGGATTAACATAAGAACCATTGTTTCTTTACATCTTCATCCCCTTTACCCCATAATTCTTGGTATCAGGCAATCAATCCTCCCATATTTCTAGCCATTGTGGGTCTCACTGATCCTATTAGAATGAAACCTAATGGTCCTGGTTGCGATACGTCTAGGGATTCCAATATCTTCCCAGATTTTACACTTACTAACTGGATGTCATGGAATAACAATAGCATAAGTAGGCGATGTATAATTTACCACGGGTATAGAGGACACCTGGGGGACGGGTGATTCAGGGCTGGTTCCACTGACTTTTGGGCAAGTTTCTTTGACTTAGGGGGTCTCATTTTCTTCTTCTAGAGCAATATTTTCAGCCCGATTCCCGATATTTCCTGGTATTGAGACTGAATGTTCTCTGTCTTCTGCAAAATCCATACCTTCTTCGTCTTCTGCAAAATCCAGACCTTCTTCGTCTTCTCTTGCTTCTCCACATTCTTCCTCTCTTCCACCCATCTAGGGAATTCTTCCTCTCTACGCTTCTCTCTATTGTAATATTAGACTAGAGAGTCTTTCTTGTCTTCTCACCTTCCTCAAATATTCCTTCTTTCTTTCATCTGTTCCTCTTGATCTGATTTCATTCTGCAACACCTCATATTGCTTCACTGATTTCTTTACCTTTTTGTGCCACCACTTCTCAACAATGGTGACTCTCCTTAAGGCTCGCTCGTTTCTTCTGTTCGTTTCTTGATCTTCCCCCATCTGTCAAAGAACCATTTTCCCCTTCTCAGATCATGATCATACCCCAAAATCACCCTACCCCAAGCGTAGGTGTTTAGGATTCCATATCAATAGAGGGAATAGCTATCATCCCCTCCTCCATCAAGAATACTTTGATCCACAGAGGAATTTCCCTTGATAGTATTATGCATGAACCTTTCTTGAAAATTTATTTCGCGTGTGAAAAATATTGGTGATTCTCGACTACAAATTTAGCGATGTATCCCTCTAGAGTCGTATGAATCCAGAAATCGACTACTCGTGTGATCTGGTGATCCAGCTGATGAAGTGCTATGATATTCTCTGTATCCCAAGTACAAGTCTTCTTGATGCATTCTCAGAATTCTAGAGTTTCTTGGAGCCGATATATCTGATGTAATAGTTCTTCCAGAAATTTAACCCAAAATATCTCATACTGGTCGCTCGATCTTTCTGAGTAAAAGACAAAATCTCTTCTATTCCTCTCTCTTTTACCTCGCAACTCCACTTCCTTCCATATAAATGTGTAACAATTTCTTTCCGACCATTTCCAAATCTCAGATCTATAGATCCATGGAAGCATTCTCTTGACAGGTTCCCTTTTAAAGCAATGGTCCTGACAATAGAACCATTTTGTTGGTGCAAAAGTGTTTAGACCAGGGTCCTTCTTAGGTTACCAAAAAAAGGTACTGAAGTAGTCTAGAGCACTGGCATTTTCATCTTCTCGGGAGGGAAGAAGTATCACTCAAAGCAAAACTAAGACAGGAAAGAGAGGGAAGGTTAAGGAGAATACTTAGATAGACCTCTAAGTTATCAATACTCACTGTAGTCTTGTGCAGGATAGACTAAAATTGTAACATTTCTGAGCAATTTCTAACTGGGAATAAAGAAAGATGGTTTCATTGCCATTCATAAAGAAGCATTTAAGTATATCCGACATAAAGATAATACATAACAACATTCCATTCATGCATTAGGACTAAATACACAGGATATATATTCAAAATTTAGGCCTCCAATTATATTAATGATACCAAACTCTGATACATTGATCATCTAGTTATTACCCAGATCTCCAAATATCAGCTATGCTATAGTATGGGCCATTACAATAGTGACTCTCATCATAACATCAATACTAACAATAATAACATTAATAGTTCTAAACTAACATCCTAGAAAACAACACTACAACCCATTAACCCTTCATTATCCATTATATTATTACAATCACATCACTCTCATATATATAATCCGATATTTAGGTTTGCTAGTTGAGAACCTGAGAGTTCTTTATTTTCTTGATCTTGTTACAACTTCCTTCCTCAAAGTAATGTTGTGTTGTCCTTCCAACTGCTTTCTGTTTCTTTCTTTTGTCTGCTGTCCAACTCCTCAACCACTTGCACAACTTATGTTCTCCAAAATGAAGCTCCAATGTGTCGTGGGAAACTTATATTCAATAAAACGAAGGGCCCAACAGGCTCTGACCACAATCCTTGACTCACCTCGAGTCAAGTCTTCGACTCTCCCATGGTCTCTAGGTTGGTTTGTTGTTCTGGTTCCAATTTGCTTTCATTTCCAGCTTGGAATTTTTCTACTTTCTCTTCATCAAACGAAGGGCCCAACACGGGTACTAGTTCGAGGGCTCTCTTCTTGACCTCTTGGAAGTTGTCCACTTTTTCCTTCCATTTCCTGGAAAGTATTGAAGCTTCAACAACAAACTGTTGAGTGGCGTTTGTGATGCACTCTGTTGGCTTTGACACAACTAAATATTTCCATTCTGAGTCATCTATGGAATCCACTTGATGAATATGTAGGTATGTTTTCTGTAATACCGGTCAAAACTCTCTAAGTTCCTTCTTAGCAATGGTTTGGGCTTCGTATAGTGCATTGAGGTCATTATCTGCTTGCTGGATTTTGTCGAATTTCTCTTGTTGTTCCAATGGATCCGGGGTGCTAGCTGCTTCTTTGTTGAGAGATTAGATCTTTACAAGAAAGTCCTCCAATTTTTGGTTGCACCTTGAAATGATTCCCATCCAATCGCTAACTTCTCTAAAGATATTTGTGAATTTTGTAGTCTATTTGTGCAAGGTTTCTCTTACATTGTTCCCTTCCAGGACGATTTTCTCCATTTGGTCTTGTAGCTTCCTGGGTTCCAATTCATCTTCTTTATTACTGTCTTACAGTCATCCTCAAGATTCTCTGCTCTTTCTACTAGTTCTGACCAAGCAACATGAATTAATTTGATCTTCTCCAGAGGCTCTCTTGTTGTGCTGGACTCTAGTAGCTGAGGCATTGTCTTCCTGACCGTCATCTAGGTCTCTAAGATTTTTTCCTTTACCCTTTCCACCATCTACTCTGCTAGAACCTTTCAGTGTTCCTTCTGCATTTGTTGCATTTGCGCAGGGAGTCCTTCTTGTTTCCAAAATTTTTCTTCTCTTTCAGCATGCTGGATCCTCTGCTCTAGTTGCTAAGTTGAGGCTCTAATTATGCCTACCAGCTGTGCTGTTGGTAATTGAGTGAGCTCTCCCGATGAAGGAGTGACATCTGGGGGTACTTGGACTTACAATGACATTCGACTAGCCATCGATTGTGGAAATGGTGTCTCCACCTCTTCTTCTCTTGGGGATGGACCTTGCAGTTGATGTGAAAGTCTAGCCTTCAGTTCCGCTGCAAATTAAGGAAAAACTTCTGTCTTGGCTAGGAAAAGATGTAACAGTTCTGAGCATAACTGTGGGTTTTGGAATACTGGTTCCAACTATTCTTACAAAGATGCTATGCTCTACCTCGATGTAGTTTCGGGTTCCTTCTGAATTGTCTATGCTTCTGCCTCTTTCTGTAATGAAACTTTTGGGGTTCCGCTTCTCTTGATGGGAATATCAACATTGAATGTTGAGAGAGGACTCCAAGTTCTTGGAACTTGCGGTATCAGATTAATTTGAATCTTCGTCAAAGGTAGAGTGCCCAGAGTGGGTATTGATGGAGCGACTAACTGGCTCAAGGTTTCAGGGGTTAGAGGGGTGTGTTCTGGTACATTTTTCAAGTGGGTCTGGGAGATCTAGCTGCATGGGCTAGGGTGAAGTGAGTTGGGGTTGAATGATGGTGTCTTGCGGTGGTGATGGAGGTTGCTTAGTGACTATGGTTGTGGATGCGTTGGTATCTAGCTAGGGATCATCTTGGATATCGATCATAGTCTGACTAGCTCGAGTACAAGGTATGGCTGAGGATATTGGATGGGGATTCATAATATTCATAGGGGATAACCCTATCCTGGGTTTCTCCTAATGGATCCCCTATGAAAGCAACTGCAATAATTTCATTAACATATCTACCTGATAACATTGAGTGCTTTGGGAGCTATGGAAACATTGGCAATGTCCTTGGCCTCCACTCTAGAGGTTGCACATCACCTTCTGCTTCTGAGTCTGATGACGTTTGAATCTTTGGCTTATTTTCTAGTGGCCCAGAACTTGACCCTACTCCTTCTTCTTGCCATTTTTTCTTCAGGAGTTTTGGAGGGAAGAGGTAATGCATACTCGACTTGCATGGATTTCACTTGACAATAGTCCATGACATGAATTCTTTATCAAATGTTTCCTCATCAAGGTAGAAGGGGAGAAACCTCGAGTGGAAATCTTTTGACTTTGTATACCTCGTTCAAACAAGGTTATTGTGGTGGTTCAAGCCAAAGGAAATATTTTAGGTGTTAAGGTTCAACAAATCTTGTGGTATGCGCCACCGCTGAGTTGCGTCAATCAATTGATTGTACCACTTTAAGAAACAAACATTGTTGAAATCCATGTTCTCCTGATCTGGCATTACATGCCAGACTCAAACATTTTTTCCAAGCAACCTTTGTCCAGCAGTGCTAACTATCTTCCCACGGGTGGCTTCCATTTCCACATGGAAAGCGCTACTAGTAGGTATCCATATGGGAAAGTTCCTCCTTTCTACCGAGCTTCCTCACAAGTGAACATGAGTTCCTCTAGTAGGTAGCCTCACCAATTGAATACAAATCTATTTGTGCATAATTCAAATATTGAAAGAGCATATAAGGTGCATTCACCCTTGTAGTAGGAAGGCATGACCTTGCTCACAATTATATAGCAGGCTGTTCAAATTGTTTCTAGAATAATTGGGTCAATCTTCGTTGTTCACCCACCTCTGTGTGTGTGGATATTCTCATACAATCTAATTTCACCTTTCTTCTTCCTGTGCTTTCTTGGGCCTTGAAATCCTTTGGCAACATCCTCACCCTCGGGAGATAAGATGGTGAGATGGTGGATGTCGTTTGCATGAATTAGATACCTTCGTTCGAGCCATAGGCTTCTGTCATGCACTCGGTTTATAAAAAATTTCATGGAGCGCGCAACCTCACCAGTGGTCCCAAATACTGGTAAGTCCCTAAGGTGCATGATTGTGGAGTTAAACAGGTTGATGAACTCTAGCTTTGAGACAAAATGCATGCCTCCCATTTCATTGGGGACCAAATCCTAGAACACGACAATGTTCATCAGTGGAAACAATACCTGGTCCGTCAGATCTAGGTCCAAAATTTTCACTTGCTCTATCTTCCTCTTTACATTGCCTATGACCTCAATCCTAGGATCATACAACTCATCTATAATAGCCTCTTTTGGAGCTGAGCTCCAGCTTCTTGTTGCTCTCAACATTCTATCTCTAAATTACTGATAAGTTGGGTAAGTTGGGTTCAACTTTATGATAGGGAACAAAAAATCTCTCAGGATATGTACGATTACAGAAAATTCAAAATCATAGGGTGGCTAACAAAAAATAGTGATTCTCGCTCTGCATGTTCACGGGGTCTTATAACTAGATAACATGAAAGCTTCCGTAAGTGCACATAAAGACACTCATGATTAGGCCATAAACATGATTTTAGGCTTAGGTGGATGACGAAACAAATAATGGGGTAGGATCAATCAACTGATATTGGATTTTAATGAATAGACTGATAGGGATGTGGTCGAGCCGAGGGGGATTATCCTTTTAATGGCTAGGAAGCACGATGGCATATATGCATATCACACATTTATGGCTTAACAAAAAGTTCTGATGGGTTGCGATGGATGTCATAAAGAATATGACTGGACTGGATGCGTGTGGTACATGGGATGTGATCTAGTTCGAATTCTCCCTCCCTCCTTGAGTTCGCTATATGTGGATGAAAAATAAGAGGGCTAGTTGCCTACTACAGTATTTAAAGCAACTACATGTTTAGTTTCCTCTTCAAGACTTTGTCCAACCTCCTTGATTTTTTCATTTTCATCTTAGAGAATTTTTTTTGTTTGTTTGGTCATTGTCTTCTAGTTGGCTATCATCGTTTGGTTACATAGATGCTTCATTTCCTTGTTTTATCTTTTGAGTTCCCAGATTTCATA
Source organism: Picea glauca (assembly GCA_000966675.3). NCBI lineage: Eukaryota > Viridiplantae > Streptophyta > Pinopsida > Pinales > Pinaceae > Picea > Picea glauca. The sequence goes on from JZKD02S1673229.1 coordinate 237,318, forward strand.
ATGAATTTGAGAATTTTCCTCGACCATTGCTTCCACCAATCCCTTGATGTCTTCCAAGGGGCCCATTTCTTTTGTCGACTGTTCTATGCCAAGTTTTTCCTTTATCAATGTTGTACAACCCCTTAATACCTCTTTCTCCTTGTCTTTTCTATTCGTCAGTCGGTCTTCATCCTTCATGGAGCTTTTACATCTCTTTGTCGATTCTTTCGTGACATCATTGTAAAGGTAAAATAATTTAGCATCAGGCACTATATATTGGTCAATACTCAAAGACCATTTTTGTGGTTGGGTTAGATGATCCGACCGGTCCGAATGTTGTAAATGTAATAACCTTAGAGATGGTTTATTTTTTCTGTATTGTATTTTTCTTATGCTCTTTGTCTTTATCTTTGTTTGCATCCTTATCCTGGTCTTTTCTAGAGTCATTCCCTTTATTTGTTTGATCATCCTTTCAAGGTCTTCATCAAGGTTTCTCCCTTTGTTTGTCTGTGTGTTATTTTTCAAGTTTTCTTCTCCATTTTCCCCCAGATTTCCACCCTTATCTTGGCCAACCATGTAATTTGTATCCATGTTTTCATTATGGCCAGTGGGCGATGATTGATCTTTATGAGGGCTTTTTGGAAGAGGGATTATTTTCCAGGGGTTCCTTTTCCAATATTACTCTCTCCTTTGTCTTGCATGCCAGTGTTTTGGACTGACTCCTTTGGTTCGGTATTTGTGTCATGTCCTTTATATATCCTTTCCTTCTATTGTTTTTTTTCAAATCATGTGTCAGCTTGGTCAAGGATCTTGACTTCATTTGTCGACACTGTTATAGGCTCATTGCTAGTTGATTTTTGTGATGAGAATGTGTGGTATATCCCCTGGTTGTGTACTTATCCTTATACTTCAACCAGTTTGTGTAGTTTTTCCTCACTCCTTTCTACAACTATACTAGGATGACTCGATTGATTTTCTTTGGTCTTATCAACTTTTGATTGTGTTGATTAGGAGGGGGTTGACGTACTTTTATGATCCGAATCAACTATATGTTGCTTTATTTATGCACCATTTTGCGTTTTTACTTCAACTTCCTCCGACCTAGAGTGGTTTGATTTTCCTTACTCACTTTCTGTGGGTTCCTTGCTCAACTAATCCAATATTCTATCTTTAGAAGACACTTGATGGTGTCATCTCCTTTTTTTGTTTTGTTGCATGGGCACTTTCTTTGTTGATGCTTCTTCTTCAATTATCGAGACAGGTATGAACGATTGTGATTCGCTAGTCAAGTTGATTGTGCATGTCCTTGTTTTCTATATTTTGGTAATAGGATTGGTGCTTGGAGTCAGTCAATATGTTTTTTGTTGATACGTTGTAGAAATATTTGTTCGACCTATACTTTTCTCTTGTTGTTCTTGTAACCTTTGTTTATTTTGACACCTTGTTTCTACGTGCTCGTCGAGAGAAATTTTATCTTTCTCTACTTTGATGTGTTTATTATTTATATTAGTCATGGATTCCTTAAATGTCGGCCCAATGATTGAATGCAATATTTTTTTGGTTGTCTCCGTGTCCTATCGTGCCTGCTTGTCCCGTTGTTTGACCTGCTAGGCTATTTTGCTTAACAATTTTTTTCTTTTATCAGAAGCTCGTGGAAATTTAGTGAGGTATTCGAGTGAAATACCTCATGCCAAATGAACTGGATGTTGACTGGAGCTTCATCTAGGTCGATGAGTTGCTGGCCTTTTATTTCTCTCTCTTGCTATTTTCTCTTGACAAGAATATGTTTTGTAGGAGTTTCTTTCTACATTCCCAGATCTTTGACAAATGGAATAATGTAAATTAAAACTTCTCTTTCCTCTTCTTTCTTGGTGTCTTTGAGTGGAATTACTAAGGTCAAACCTTTCTGTAGCAATTCTTGTGGAAATTCCACTTCATAGCCTAGCTTTCTTTCTAGATCTTGTAAAATATGTAGTCTTGTCGGTTGATACTCTAGGTATTTTGGCATTGGGGTCGATTGAAATCCACACCAAAACCTAGTGTTGTTGATATTTAGATTAATATGGGAGTTTGGTGGTAGTGCTCGACAAAATATCTGTTCGACCCGCCATCTATTAGATGTGTTTTTTAGATTGATAACCCAGTTTTTGAATATATCGTCCACTGAGTGGGAGTCTGATGAGCCAATTTATCCTTGTGCAAAAAATGTATAGTTTTCCATGAATGAGGAATTATTTTTTGTGAAGGATAGAACCCCAATTGGACTGAATTGGCTCATAGAGATATAGATCAGTAGGGAAGGGAATTTATTGCTCAACTGTACTCCTAACATTTTCTGCAATTAATTTTTATAATTTCGGCGAGGTGCTCTGCCCAGTTGAATACTTCACCTTTTTGGAGGATTTAGCCTATAGGTTCCATCATTATGAGTTTTACGTTGGATTCCCTACCTATAGTGGTGAAGCACAAGAACACAATGATACAAGTCCATTTGACTATAAGTTCTATTACTTAATTATTAATCAACAAACCTTTAGAGTTCTTCGCTGATGTCCCCCTGTAAAGAACTTCATCCAGTCATCCGAGTTGAGGGTTTTAGGCACTGAAGTCCCCCCATGAGACAACCCTGTGATGTGATGTATCATACCTCCCATGATTCAGATAGGGTAATATGGATAAAGGAGGCCATTTTGATACATACTAATGAGGAAATTTGCCACTTCTTCTTTCCATCCCCCGAGCACTGCAACCTATGGGGCCCCAAGGAAATGTCGTATTCCAAATTTTTGTAGGAACTCTGTCTCTTATTTCCACATGTCAACATCTATGCCCCATGTGGTGAAAATTTTCAAATGTTTGGCTCAATCATTTTCTTCTATTTGTGTGCCACATATATTTTTCATGTGAGATTCAAGTTCTATTGTTGTGGATCTATCGAATTTTTCCTTCTTTCTTGTCTCCACCAACTTAAACTCTCATCCTTTGCATGATTACGAGTTGTTGATGGTCGAACAGGGAAACTACATTTATAATTTATAGAGTCAAGTACTTGGATACAAATTCACCGCTCTGTATGCTCATATGCTTTAGAGTAAACAATAAAGACATAAAGTCATACACATCTTCCATATTTATAGGTGGGAGGTTAAGTGGAGAATCAAATTAGGCCAACGATGTTTTTGGTTTATGCACATCGCTAGTTATGATCAATATAAATGCTTGTTCATGTGATGGGACAACTGCGTCGATGACAAAGTGGTGGTCAACCCCATCCCGTTGGGCATTAATTGCGTCGAGATACTCCTATTGGTCGACTCCAACTAAGTCGATTTTGTTTTCTTGGTGAAATCGTCTGACTTGGTCGAATTTTGTTCTTTGACTTATTTGGTTGAACTGGTCAGGTCGGTCCTCCCAGTTGATCCAAGATCTACAGTCGAACCTTCTGACCAAGTAGACTTTCTTTCCTTTGTCGAATTTACTTGTGTTCATTTTTATAAATCCATATTCTTTTTGTTAATTGAATTGACGATAGTCATTCTTGCTTGATTTATAATGTACTTGCTTGCTTGATTTATACGGTCCATGCTCACTTAATGTGGGGGTTTCATGTTCAATTGACTTGGGTATTTCTCATTCTCTTGATTGTCTCTCTTTTGTGCAGAACTATTTCTCATTCTCTTGATTGTCTCTCTTTTATGCAAAACTATTTCTCATTCTCTTGATTGTCTCTCTTCTCTAATATTCGTTGTGTTGGCCAATGACTCTTTTCTCTCTTCATTTTGAGTGTATTGGCTTGAAGGAGTTCTTGTTAACAGTTGAAAGTCAGTAATATATTATTAAGAAATTTTCTTTCTTTCAACAATTTTGTACCTCATTTCATAATCGATTGTTTTATTGCTTTTGTAATTCTCTTTTTCTTTTGTTTTGTTTCTTACTTTTATTTTATTCTTTTTCTTTTCTTTATTTTTTTTTCCCTTTGTAATGTCCCTAATCCAAACCCTTTATAATTGTACATATAACTTGGTGAGCTATTGGTACCAATTGTAAATGTAAATGTACATATAGGTTGTTGAGCCATTGGCACCAAGTATTGGTTTTGTGCACACCTGAGTAAGTGTGCATGGTTGCACATCAAAGGAAGGGTGTGCACATTTCACAGTGTTGTGCACACTTGATTAAGTGCATGGGGATTACATGGAAGTGCACATCAAGTTGATTTACATATATTTAAATTTTGTATGTACATGTGTATATAATGCACCGAGGAGAATGCATAAATAAGGGGGAGGGGAATGTAATGTCCCTAATCCAAACCCTTTGTAATTGTACATATAGGTTGGTGAGCCTTTAGTACCAATTGTAAATGTAAATGTACATATAGGCTGGTGAGCCATTGGCACAAAGTATTGGTTTTGCRTGCACCTAGGTAAGTGCGTGTGGTTACACATTAAAGGAAGGGTGCACACATTTCATAGTGTTACACACACTTGAGTAATCCAGGTAATCCCCACACACTCAACTTGATGCACACTTCCAGGTAATCCCCACACACTACTCAAGTGTGCGCAACACTATGAAATGTGTGCACCCTTCCTTTGATGTGCAACCACACACACTTACCCAGGTGCACACAAAACAAATAATTTGTGCTAATGACTCACCAACGTATATGCCTGGAAGTGTGCATCAAGTTGAGTTATATATATATTTGAGGCTGGAGAGCCTATGTGGTTATGAGGATGGTGAGATGGGATGCAAATAGGCTAGTGTGCCTATCCATGTAAAAGTAATCACACTCAAGTTATTAATATTATTACATCACTCCGCACAAAAAGATAAAACAAAAAGATATGGGGGTCTAACTCCACTGAAAAAGGAAAAAAGGGGGGGACTTAAGTCTTAGGGAATATTTGCTAATATTTCTGGAAAAGTGTAGTTTAAGAATATTTATTTATCCTAAGTTCTTGAGGGATGGGAATGGGTCACCAAGTAGCTAAATCTATTTCTTAAGGCGACAAGTGTCTAGTTTAAGGAATGCAATATATATTACTTATCTTAGTGTATTTCGGATGGGAGAGAACTCATTCAAGGAAGCGATTCATTCATTTGATCATGTGCAGAGGGGGTCGAACCATCTAAGAAGGATGACTATTATCTTATCTACAGAGAAAATATTGGAAGTGTTTTCTATATTGTAACCTGTAGCGTCCCCCGACCACCCTTGCCAAGGAAAATACCACCAACTCAAAACCAAAATGTTCTGAAACCAGATTGTAGCATACACTACTACATATTGAAAAAATTGTGATGACTACTTGCAACGAAAGTACTCTTTCGTCGCAAAATTCAAGAGAAAAAGTTCAATTTTTCAATTTTGTTCTAAATCCACCCCATATTCGTTGCTGTATCAATAACACCAAACTTTCATCTATTTTGCGATGATCATCAAGATGGTGGACTATTGTCTCCATTTTGATGAACTTGTGTATTCGTCGCAAGAGCGATGCTCACTATTGACCGTTACACTTTTTGATACTATCCATATTGACCGTTATACATTTTGACAAAGTCTAAATTGACATAGTCAACGTTCGTCGCAAGAGTGACGATATGACCGTTATAACCGTTACAGTCTTTGAGTGACCTAAATATAACAAATAAATAGGTCAAAAGAAAAGAAATATTTAGGTTACGATTTTTGCAATTGCGACGACAGTGACCGAAATTGACCTATAAATATTTGACGATTTAAAGATGTTGCGACAATATTGCTATAACAACGATGGTTCCGAAAGGGTATTTTTGTGCGGAACTTGTGTAGAAGAATGTCACAGAATATAGTTAGAGGTGGGGAAAAAAGTAAAGCGGGTGAAAAGGGTGATGGTAGATGTTATTTCCCTTGCAAAAAATGTTGCCTCATACGTTTCGTAAGAATTTTAATAGCAACAAATACAAAACATTGTAGGAAATATGGGCACATTGATGGCGGATCAAATGAATATTGTCCCATGGTAATTAGATATATATTCATTATCTGTTTTTATATTGTCAATTTTATATAAAATTATATATATATGTATATATATTGTTTGAATATTTGTTATAAAATACACTAATTTTGCATGATTGTTTGTAATTATAAAGTTAGAGTTTCCCTCTAACTTTCC
>JZKD02S1673229.1:261829-273274 GCA_000966675.3 Picea glauca
TTAAATTTATTTAATTTTTTATGTTATTTTTATATATATCATTTTTTTTATGCACCAGAGTATCTGATAAATCTGTGTCTATTATGTGCACATGTAGGGCCAATGCGACCAATGAAATTTGTGAGGAACAGGCGACGTCCACGACTAGAGGCCGCCTTGACAGACTAGTAGCAGCAGGAGGACCTCCAGCCGATGAGGCTGAGAGAGTTTTGATATGAGTAGAGTGAAACTTTAGCTCGCTCACTTGCACAGTGTAACAACCCTAGTTAAATAATTAATTGTCATAGTTAAATAATTGTTTAAAGTATATTAAGTTTAATTAATTAATTAATTAATTGTCCCAAATTATTAATTGTTTAATGTATATTAATTAATTAATTAATTAATTAACTCATTAAATATTTGGTTAATGAATTTAAGTTTAATAAATTTTAATTTATTAAATGAAAACTTAACATATCGAATGATGGAACCATTAAGGAGAATGGGATAAGGTAGTTGGCATTGAATGGAGGGATAAGGTGGTTGACATTGAATGGAGGGATAAGGTGGGTGAGTCTTAATGAAAGGAAGAAGGCGGTGAATGAGAAAGAAAAATAGAAGGAGGATATGAGGGGAAAAACACTCGAAAGAGGGGGACTTTTTAGGGGGAGCATTATTTTCATATGGGAGAGGGTATTGGGAATTTTTACTTTTGGGGAGATTGGGAGATTGGATTACTGGTTTCTGGCTAGAGAAGTTCGTTGTAGGACTGAGATAAGGGACACCTATTGCTGGGAGTTTTGGGCTCGGGGGCTAGGAATCCTTACGAAATCCTGGAGCTAGGGAGCCATATAGGCTCTGTTCCTAGCTGCCTGGGAGGTTAGATGGTTTTGGGCAGAGTATCACACAGAGTTGGAGGATGACAGTAGTAGCCTCAGTTAGAGGTATGTATTTTTGTTATTCTGTTGTGTTATGTAATTTATTATGATATGCTCATAAATTTTAATTATGTTGAATGGTTATATGCTGATTATGAATTGTTATATGCTGACTAAGGAATTGTAAAGATGTTAGGGCAGTACTTCTCTTATTAATTTTTTTTTTTATAAGGCTATGTTGGAAGAGACCTTACACACAGTCCTCATGGAAGAGATCAAGGATCTGCCGCCGTCTATGCAACCTCATGTTGTGGGGGCACCTCTGACGTGCGTCCGACTTTTTAGGCATTTGGCAAACTACGTTGACCATTATAATAGGGCTAACATGCCTCGTCCTTAGTTTGGTTGGTCTTTTCACGTGCCGAGGGCACTATTTGTATATTTTTGAGGGAATAAGCCCCATTACTTGTTACTGGACGTATTTTTAGGCACTTGCGCCCCCGCACATACTCTGATATTTTTGATATTATATATGGATTTTTATGTCTTTTTATGTGTTTATGGACTACATTTATTTTACCAATGTATTTACATGTGCATGTGTGTGATTTTCATTACATGTGTGCAAAATGCCAATCTAATACATGATTAGCTAGGGCGTCTGTAACTTGATTCAATCTCTTAGGAACATGGATATACGTAATGTAATCAAAGCTTCGTTCTAAGAGACGTACCCTAAGGAACTGTCGGTGTAGAGTAGGATCATAAACGCAGTACACTCCATTTAATTGAGACACAACCAACTGAGCGTCTAAATATACCTGGAGACGAGAAATACCATGCGACAAAGCATCACACAACAACTCTAGAACTGCACTGTATTCAACAACATTGTTTGTGGTGTCACCTAAACAGATACCTCCTGAAGATAACAACTGGCCTTGAGGTGTGTAGATTACCGAAGTTGTGGATGCAAGCCTCCAAGTGTGTCAGCTAGGGCCATCTGCAAACCCAATGAACACTTCCGATTCACTTGACATCTACCATAGTGAAAAAAAAATGACATCAAAATGACACGTCCATAAAACCAAAAAAGGGTGAAGACTAAAAACGTAAATGTACAGGAACTATACATATGTTACAAAAAGTTACCTAAGGTGACCTACCTATGAGTAATACTTCTTGAGGTAGAGCCCATTTCTAGGTTTTGCCAAAGCATTTCCCTCAAAGTATACCAGATGATAAGCACCATATTTTAGAACCTCTTTTATGATGAAAGGTCCGAACTACATGGGTTTGAACTTGCCTACCCCCAGGGGGTCCTTATCTTGGGCATAGATCAGGACAAGGTCGCCTACTGAGAAAATCCAAGGACACTTGACTTTTTGTTTGTGAGCCTTGTTGGCCAAGGCTGCATCACGACGCTGCTCATTGAGTTTCTCGAGGTATAATAAATTCTCTTCAAGCGACGAAGTGTCTGGCAACAATTGTACTGCCAACTTGAGAGACGGGATCTGACACTCTATAGGCAAGACTGCTTCTAGCTCGTGAACGAGTTGAAAAGGTGAGAAACTGGTTGTAGTCTTAATAGATGTTTGGTAGGCCCATAATGCTAAGTATAACATCAAATGCCAATCTGACTTGGCTGTATTGATCGTGCGCTATAAGATGGTCTAAAGAGATTTATTGACAGCTTCCACCTGACCATTCGCTTGAGGGTAGTAGGGTGACGAATGTTCTTGACTCAACCCAAGCTTTGATGTTAACTCGGTTATCATTGTGTTTTGAAATTGATTGCCATGGTCAATGACAATCTCTCTCAGGACGCTAAACCATGCTATAATCTGGTTAAACAAAAAGAGGGCAACAATATTGCCATCATCTTTGAATGTTGTCATAGGTTCGACCCACTTGGTGAAGTAGTCTACTGCTACGATGATATAACGGTGCCCCCTTGCTGAAGGAGGGTTGCACGTAGTGTAATCAATCCCCCACTTGGTGAAGGCACCAACAGTGATGATAGGAAACATGGGAGTGGGATCTGCCCTCATCTTCCGTGAGAACATTTGACATGGGTGGCACTTCTTGACTAATGTGATACAATATTTGATTAGTGTCGGCCAAAAGTAACTGGCTCGTAAAATCTTTTGGGCTGTTGCCAACCCAGAAAAATGACCGCCACATGCTCCAGTATGGTAATCATTAAGCATGATTTCTGCTTCTTCATGAGTGAGGCACCGACGAAGGATGCAATCTACACCTTGACAATATAGAGTATCTTCGAGTATGAGATAGTTCTTGTTCTGATGGCGTATACGACGACGCTCATCATGAGAAGCAGAGGTGGGGCACTTCAAATTCTAGAGATAAACAAGTATATCTCCATACCAAGGGTCCAAAGATGCTATCAAAAACATGTCTCCTTGAATAAGAGACTCTTCGGGAATAACATCACCTGACTCGACCGAAAGTTCCGAGATGAGTTCCACAAAGACCGGTGACTTTTTGGATTTCATTGAAATGAAATCTAAGTCAAATTCTTGGAGGACAACTATCCATCTACTGATCTTTCCATTGATTACCCGTCATGTCAACACATATTGAAATGGATTCACAACGAAAATGACGGTGGTCTTGTGAAACAAAATATAATGACGAAACCGTTGGATGGCATGAACTGCTGCCAACGCAAGTTTTTCAATATGAGGATAACTGAGTTCCGGTCCAACCAGGCCTTGAATCAGGTAATAAATCACATATTATGAGAGAAAATGATCCTCCTGAACTAAGACCATGCCGATGGTTGACTGTGCTGCAGCCAAGTATAATAAGAAATCTTTGTTATAATTGGGTGGCCAAAGTAGAGGGGCAGTTGTGAGGGAACGTTTCAATGCTTCGAAGGAGCGTTGAGTGACATCGTCCCAATGAAAAGGAATGTCCTTATTTAGTAAACACATAAAGCCCTTTTTGATCTTGGCGTAGTTTGTGATGAAATGCTGCAAAAAGTTCTCTTTTCCCTATAAACTCTAAAGTTGAAGGATTGTATGTGGGGGAGGCAACTGAACTATTGCCTCAACCTTGAGAGGATCGACCATGATCCCTGTTGTTGAAACTATGAAACCTAGCAGACAGTCCGACGTCACACAATAACTGCATTTGTTGGGATTCAAGTGAATCCGGAAGTAGCAACATTGCTCAAAGATAAGTCAGAGGTGTGTGGGATGATTAGTTCTCTTACGATATCGTGATGCTAAATCATCTAATTAGGCCTCAACGATATGTTTGAGATCATGGAAAGCAAAATACATGGCCCTCTGAAAGGTAGCTCCAACATTTTTCAGACCAAACGACATGTTAAGATACACGAATGTACCCCATGGAAAAATAATTTTGTTTTGTGTTGGTCTTCGGGTTTGATTTGTATCTGATTATATCCTGAAAAACTATCCATGAAATAAAAGGCGTCACAACCCACGCATTCATCAACTATCTGGTCAATAAATGGTGTGGGAAAATTATCTTTTGGATAGGATTTGTTCAAATCATGGAAGTCCGTACATACGCGAATCATACCCTGTTTTTTGTCAACCGACATAAGGTTTGACATCCATTGGGTCAAATGGATGGGGTAGATAAAACCTTCCTTGAGCAGTTTCTCTACTTCAACCTTAATAGCTGCTACTTTCTTAGGATTAACTGGATGAAGCTTTTGCCGAACCGACTTATCTTCAGGATAAGTCATGATTTTGTGTTCAACAATTTTTGGATCGATGCCTGGAATTTCCTCGTAAGACCAAGCAAAAACATCGTGGAATTCCTTAAATAAATCCGTGTAGATTCGAATCTCTTTGGGGGAGCAATCAGCTTCGACGAAAACATTCTTCACGACGCCTAGGGTTCTGGAGATGTTAATAGGTATAGTTTCAGCAATGGTTTCCATATTACCCTCGGAATAAAAAACATGCGTAGCCAAGGGATTGATAGGACAAGACCTATCTCTAGTCACAGTCAAATTGAATTCCCTTACTTCAATTTTGCTTAACTCTGGGAGGAAGTAAGATGTGTGATGGAGATCATCCCAGGGTTTGTCCGGACTATTTGTTGCTTCAATGATTTCTTCATCTGAGGGAAAGACTAAGTCTAAAGAATCCATATTAGCGAGGGAACCTTGAGCCCAAATAGGCTCTAGAATCAGATCTAACTCTTGTGCAAGAGTTGGATCAGGGTCGACGGAAGCTTGCTGGACTAAAGAGTACACAACTTTTGTCACGGACAAGGGCATGGAAATACCATGGTGCCCTGTCCCATCCATTGTGGCCGATGGAGAAGGAAGAATCCACGGATCATTGAAGTAAGTCGTGCGAAACGATGAAACTTGAAAAATATCAACCTTATGGTGGTTAGATATGAACTTAACATCACCTTGAGGAGGTGGGTAATCGAAAGTACCCATCAAAGGTGGGCACAAACCAACCCCTATGTTGACGACATCAGGTTGAGGGTTATCAATCATTGGGATCGTGGATGCCCCCAATTAAGGGTCGGGATGAGAGAAAGACAACTGATCAATGGTCACAATCCGATCCTCGTGTGGAAACAACAAGACATGAAAAACTGTAGTGACTACTGCTTTCATATCATAGGTCCAACTCCTCCCTAAAAGAGATTGTATTCGAGATATGCATCGACTAGTTCAACCTCAACACACACGGTTTTCCATCCTAACTGCACGGGAAAAGAGGGGATAATGCCATGTGGTCGGAACGAATGACTGTCAAAAGTGGTAAGAAGAGTAGGTGACGAAGACAAAGTGGGCTGGCCAATGGCCTTCCAACACGCCAAATACATTACACATGTTGATGCGCCCTCATCAACCACCATGTGGAAAATGTTTCGAGTAAAGTTTTTTGTGGTGTAAGCCACTACTATCTGGAATGCTACGTGGTAAGGGAGACGACGTTTTAAGTCGATTGTATCAAGCATGATCGTACTTGGATTACAAGTCTTGGCATATCCTAAAGTATCTAATAGATCCTTTCTCTGGGAATGGCAGCTTTGGAGGACTTCCAAAGCAGACATCGCACAAGGGGTTAGAGACAAATCCTCCACCACAGAGTATTTTTGGGCGGCCCTTGCATTTGGGTTGTGAGAATCTTTCTTAAACACACCTTTTGGGATGCGTGTCATGGTTTCACCCAATTTCTTCTTGATCTAGAGAGGGAGAGATGGGGTTTCAACTTCTTTACCTTTCTCATAGTTTCTTGGCTTGCTGTAATCATGTGCTCTAGTCAATATATAGGTATCACCTTTCATCATATACACATTTGTGGATGCAGGATTGTTTGAAGACGGAGGGGGTCCTTGACTACCACCTTCCATTCTTGTAGAGGCTCAAGTTAGATTTTGGCCATGTTGAAATGGGTTAGTTAACACAATAGGCTTCTTCTATGACAATAACTTTTGGGCCTCTGCAAGTCGAGGGCATGGGTGAGTCGGGTGGTCTTCCACACACAGATTACACAGATACTTCGACTTTCTTTTTTCAGTGTTTCCCCCACCAACATTATTAGTGGGTTTCTTATCCCCCTTTCCCTTCTTACATTGTTTCTTCTTTCCATCAGGTTTCTAGGTGGCCTTCGGATTTGTCGATTGCACACTGTGTACATCCAACGTTTGGGTAGGGGAAGCAGCTGGAACAATAGTCTGGCTGGCTGCTGTATGCTATATAGATAATTGCTACAATTGTTTTGTTAGTTGTTCAATGGGCTTTGTTTGTGTTGAACCAACAATACCATTGGCATGTGGTCCAACTCTCTATTTGGTTTTATCAAGTATTGATCATGGCGCATCCAACAAGATTTCATACGGTAGACTAGACTGAGAATAAATTATCTCAAGCTGTTGAGCTTGCATGATTGCATCTTCTTCGGAAAACACTCCCAACATTGCGACGTCTTTGGATAACTGTGGGACCAAAGACTTAAGGAACCACTCAAGAAGGAATGCTGGTGGGATTGGCACCTTAATCAAACTCTTCCAATGTCTCCATTCTCGGATGTGATCAGAGATATGGTCCGCTTTTGTCTATTCGAAATTGGCCAACAATTTTGTGCCAGTGTCGTATCTCACAGGTAATTGTAAATGGTTTAGGAAAGCCATTTCCAATTTTCCGAAGGAAGAGTATCTTGAGCGGTCAAGCTCAATGTACCATTTCATAGCACTCCCAATGAGAGTACGTTGAAACAATCGCAACTATATGGAGTCATATTTCAATGAATTAGACGAGTACCAAAGGTGAAAAGTAGTCACATGATCCCCTGGATATTCTTTAGGTTTGGCTTCAAACTTTCGTATGTCTGAAGGAAATTTCATCGTTATAGGGGGCCAATGCGGATCGTGACAAATAGGATCATTCAACAACCTTGTTAAGTCTGGAAAATGCAAGGTTGTCAAGAAAGGTAGTTTGGGTTGTTTGTGATAACCATGGAAAAAGGGCCTGGAGTTTGACTGGCACCAGGTTGCCAGGAAAAGTTGGGTTGCTGGTTCGGGTTCTGGTAAAAACCATGGGTACATATTCTGCATTTGAGAAGAGATCATCGGATGATTCCTAAAATAGGACATAGATTGTTGGGCATGGATTAGATTCAGAGGACTTTGGGAAGGGTTGCCCCATGCCGACCCCATGGGCATGGGTACTGAACCTTGCCTAAGGTTCCATTGGTTGTGAAAAGAGTTGCCCTCGATCGACATTCCTGACGAGGGAACTGATCCCTGCCAAGAATTCCAAGGTCCTTATGCGGAAGAAGTTCCTGGGTTTTCCCCCTGTGCAGGAATAGTACCCTGCATAGGATAAGGTTGTCCATAACCGGGGTTGCCCCTATTTGGGAAAGCAGTTGATTAGAAAGCATTGTTACCAAACGCACCGAACAAAGAAAATGGTGTTAAGCCTACCAACATATTATGAGAAGGTGGTCCTTGACTCCCTGCTCCAAATGAATTATGGTTTGTGTTCATCACGGTGAAATGCTGGTGAGCACCGCCGAGCGAAGGGAATGAAGGAGGTATATGACCTCCTGTGTAAGGGAAAGCGTTAAAGGGAGCTGAGGTGCCCCCCATGGGTCCTTGCATAGGAGCGTTAAATATCTCTTCCCCCAGATGTAAATTTTGTAAAGTGGGGTAGGAAAGTATAGGGATTGTACCTAATCTAGGCATCCCATATGAGAACGAAGGGCCTGTTGCACTCTATGTGAAAGGAGCAGTGGCTTCTGCTAAAGATGGGATTAGACCACTGCTCGAGGTAGAGGTAGTCAAGACCATGGTGGATCGAACCGACGATGGTGGGTTAGGAGGTGGAACACCCCTGTGGTGGCAGTCGTCCTGGGAATAGGAGAATTCCTGGAAGAAGTGGCAGCGTTTGTTTCCATTGCTGCATCTGACACTAGTGTTCATAAGGATAAATATGTATGATGATGGGCACCGAATGATTAGTTGTTGGAGTTTCAGATGGACCAAGAGCTTTCACTCCAAGGTCTGAACTAGTTGGTTCCTTTAGATGTTGGTTGGGCACAGTTTCTTGTGACCCGGTCACTTCAAAAGTCCCTTGTTAGTATAGATTTYGCCTTAGCGATGGCGGGGGTGGCTCCAGTGTAACCGGTGGTAGGCCAAGAAACATTCGTGACTGGTGGAGCTCATGATCCTCCACTGTGTAAGAAGATAAAAGACACACTAGGGATTTCTATTCATTCAAAAACAACACACACTAGAAAAAGTCCCTACGAGATAAAACAAGCAATGACTAAACTATTTGGAAGAATAGTTACAACAACCAACACTAGAGAAAATTACCGGTTTAAGTGCAACTCAAATATGGAAGCACCCTCCGGGTATACTCTGCAAAGTGTGGCTCGATGTCTATCCTAGGTACCGTGGTCTACCCCCGCATTCACCTGTGTAAGTCCCTAAAATAATGGCAACGAGGTTGCCAACGCGTGAATAGTCACCAGGCAGGTACAGTCGTAAGTCGGTTGGACCAAAATGAGTAGTGTATCAAGCCCAAAACATGTCAAGGGTATCGAAAGCAAGTGGTCTGGAAGACAACTGAGGACTTCGAATGGATTCGAGACCCATGAAGCTCTGTGGAAAATGAAATCGACGGAATCCCAAAACAAGCCCTCTATATGCGTTCCCCACTATACTTGGTCCAGCTTTGGAGGGGTTATCTCCGCTACCTTTCCGCATGTGACCTCATGTTTAGCTCTTATGTTAGAGGGGGTCCAGGATAAATTTCACGATACTGGACTTTTAACACTCCCTAACACATACTCTTATGTATGTT
This sequence comes from Picea glauca, assembly GCA_000966675.3. Taxonomy (NCBI): domain Eukaryota; kingdom Viridiplantae; phylum Streptophyta; class Pinopsida; order Pinales; family Pinaceae; genus Picea; species Picea glauca. The sequence continues at coordinate 271,025 of JZKD02S1673229.1, forward strand.
TTGCAACCTTGAAGAGTTTTCTCTCCAACCTAAATCAAGGCTCTAGCCTAGACTAGTTGATGGACCCTACAAACATAAAGTCTAGTTGATTTTAATTAATTGTTAATTTTTTATGGATTGTCTTAAGTCAAAGGTTATGAAAGTGAAATTAGTGATGTTTTGAGAGATGAAAGAAAATATAAACAAAAAGATGGAAACAAAATAACTTCTTCTTGACAAAAATTTTAATCAGCTTTTCAAACTAAATTTTTTTCTAAGATCTTTGAACAACAAACTCAAAATAGGATTTTGCTCGACTACGAGCTACTTATTGTCCTAAGTAAATAACCAAGAACTTATGAAAGCAAAACTTTTCCTGGTTATTTATTCAAGCCAACAACTACTTAACCAAACCAAGAAATAAAAGAGTTTTTTTTTATTTAATGCTCGCAAAGAAAAAAGGAAAAATAATGACAAGTAAAGACCAGGAAAAAGTCTGGCCTAAGCACAGATCGCAAAGAGTTACTGATAATAACACACAAACTGATTAAAGTAGGCTCTCACACTTGTCTAAAAACCCTATGAAATAATTTTTTTTAGGAAAACATTTTACTGAAAAAGAAAGCTATTTCTGTGAGCAGACCTAAGCTGCCAACTGCTATGTCAAAGACCAAGATTAAATCAAGGCAATGTCTGAGAGGTATAACTCTTGATAAGGAAGAGGATGACTGCCTCTGCTTAAACAAAAATTTTCTCAACAGGCACTCTGCTGACAATTCAAGAGCCAACATGTGCACGCGAGATGTGTAAGGTCAGAGCGTGTGTACACACATGCAAGCCTTATACAGGCCGCGTGTACCTTTGAAATTCTTCAAAAATGAAAAAAATAAGCAATCAAACAATGACAGAGACTACTGGTATTGAGAACTAGAGTCCCTTGAAGACTCATAAACTTATTTTGATAGAAAAGAAAAAACAGTTCGATAAAAATTTCATAGAACACAACCAATTTGAGGTGGTACCTAAGCTACAAACCGCAAAACAGAGACCAAAATGAGATCCAAAAAACCCCTGAGAAGGATCACTTTTGATAGGGGAGACGATGACTGCCTCTTCAAATTTTTTTTTATGAACTCAGACACGCGACTGACACTTCATCAGCTAGCATTTGCACATGGGTTGTGTGAAGGTAGGGCACGGGTACACACTTTTAGGCCTTATACAGTCCACGTGTACCTCTGTGACTTTTGTAAAATAAAAAGCATCCAAACAAAGAAAGCAGGGAATACTGATATGGAAGACCATAATTCCTACTAGCTCAGACTCTTGCAGAAACTCAAAAAAAAGGTGATGAAACCAATTTAAAACTACAAAAAAAGTATCCCCAGAAAACCCGAGAGATCCCCAGTATGGTCGCCAATACTGTTGTGGGTGGGAAATCCCTCCTTCGGAATAGCACTAAGGGTTTTATCATGCATGCAGAAACTGACCATTTAAAGGCCTCGACTTTTTTCTATTCTCTCAACACAAAACCCCAAATTCATGCAATACAAAGGTGCAAACAAGATTAGGTAACTCTACCTTAAATCTTTCGTTTGATGTCGATCCCTTCACTTTCACCCGCTCCTTGACTGCAAACCTCCTACCAAAGCTGAACTGCATTCACACATGGACAAATAGAGAGATGCAAACATGCATTTCATATACTAATTGCTGGGTTAGATGTGAAAATATCATAAAATAAATACACAATTTGAACACATGACATGGTGGGAAGAAAAAAGTATTCCTTTCTGTATTAATCTTCACAAGAGTAAACTTTACAATATGTGGTTGGCACTGCTCCTCGAATATGGTCCTAGGCTCCTCTTCCACTGTGCTCCAACTTATTTTGTATATGCTTCTTTTCACATAATAGTTGCAAAAGGTTGAGGCAAGGTGTTACATGTTATTTTGGTCACTCTGGCGATGTCTCTACAATTATGTGTATAGGCTCTCATAAGGACCTTTTTCCTGATAAAAGTGACTGTTGTCTTCTTCCACAAAACATATTTTTAAGATGATTTCACAGGCATACTATGTTGTAGGGTGCGAGAATATTGATTCTTGTAGGAAACCCTATACCTAGCCTACGAGGTGTTCGCAATCTGCTCTATAGGTAGGGTGCAAACCTGTTTTAAAGCTTAAAAGGAAGAGGAAGTTACGAAGGTTCTAGAAGAGGATATTATAGAAAATGAGTTGGCATTCACATGGTTGGCATCATATTGAATT
>JZKD02S1673229.1:300901-328952 GCA_000966675.3 Picea glauca
CTCACCTTCAATAATATTAGGTTCTCGTAGGTCCTGAATGGATCACCTGCGACAATGCCTGAGTGCATTCACTGAACCTAAAATGGACTCAAACATTTAAAATTACCAATAAAAAATAATTTTAATCCATGAACAGGTTGAAAAATTAGGGGATTACCTTGTTGGCCGAAACCGTTTTCCGAATGACCTCTTGTACCTCCCGCAATCGAGTAAAGAAATTTGGAGAAAAAGAAGTGTGTTGGACAAAGTTTTTGGCAAAGTAACAATGAAATGGTAAAAAGGGTTTTTTCACCCATATTTATTCACTTTTTTACTATTTCTTATTGATTTTTTATATATTATTTTTATTATTTTGTTTAAAAAAGATAATACCCTAATAACCTTGTGAGTATGGTTTTTCGTAGGTAGGTGACCTAGAAGCCTGAATGATGGTGTACGAGTATTTTTCCTTTTTTCATCACATGCATGAATATCTTTTTAGGGTTTTGTAGGAAAAACCTCGAGCTTAGTCTTCATTCGTTCTCGCGCTCGAAAATACATGAGAACGTAACCGAGTATACTTTTGTCGTCTTTTTGTACTCATCATGGTAACATGAAAACAACGAAAATAAGGGAGTATCCTTTAAGCTCTTTTCACTCTCCATAAAAATGAAAAGATTTCCGAGCGATCTTGTTCTTTTCACGCTCGTAAAAGTATTTGAAGAAAACGTTTGATGAGTGATAGTTTATCACTTTTTCGATATCGTCGAACTAATTTATGCAAAAGGAATTGAGAGAGTTCTATTTAAATGTTTTTTAGACTCTCAAAACAAGAAAAACCCCAAGTTTTCTATCTTTGGACTCATTAAACAAACATCGAAAGACCCTTTATGGGACCGAACCACTCCTTCCTAGGGTTCGTTAAATGTACTCTGAGGGACTCATCCAAAGGATGATCTTACATCAACAAGAATATGTTATCCTCCTCAAGCTTGTGTAAAAATAAAGAGGTACTCACCAGAAATGGTGGGGGAAATTTTGGGAAAGGGATGTACCTTCGTATTTGTATTGGTGGCAGTAAGCGTCACTCTTGAACATGACACTCCCTGTTCGTCATTTGAATCCAGGTTGGGAAATCCATTTGTCTCTTGTCTGACTTACTATAAGGTCATATCTTGGGTCTTCTTTGATTCAATGCTGCCAAGACCATTGTCGTGTCATTCATATGTTCAAGAGAAGTCCAAACAAGCCCTCCATTGAGTCAGCCTTCTACAGTTGTCCATTCTTACCATGTTGGCCTTCCCTGTGTCCGTTTCAAATCATATTCGTACTTTGACTTACCCTCAAAATCTGTTACTTATTTCGTGTCATTGATGGGGGATACATCAAGACCCTCCTGTGACGAGTCTTTTTCCATCGAATCCAACTCATTATCCAGGAATAAGACTTAGAAATCATTTAGTACCTTAGAACCTGGATGCCTTAATGGTAGGTCTCTTCACTTTCGATAGTGGATTCACATCATTGGTCCCTGATCGAGAGATTCCTTCGAATGTTCGACTTCATCTCATTTATTCACATTCGTTTGGATTGTACTTAGGTACCTTGGGAGTCATTGACATCAATGGTGATTTACCTTGCACTTGTTAACAGTTTTCATCACTGACCGGTAATCGAGTGGTTTCTACCATGTTCGACTTTGACACATGTAATCACATGGTTAGATTCATACTTTTCAGACTACGGGATTGAAGATCCTGGGTCTTATCTTTTTGGCCCAGGCTGCATTGGAGTATTTATGATTTGTATTGACACATAGATCCACTTTGTATGTCACATGGCTATGCCCTAATATGCATCTTCTAAACATATAGAACGATAGTGTATTCCTGGTGGCTATGTGGTATTTTGGCGACATGGATCCACAGTGTATGATTGGTGGCCATGGTCTACATTTATGATTGTGGTTTGAGCATGGGAATGCCTACCTCAGAACTGGTATTATATTCTATAGATGCTTGATTGTTTGCAGGTTTCCGATTAGGTGTGATCCTTGTTTCCGAAACAGACATTTTACAAAGTATTTCGGTTGTCACGAGTTCTAGCCTCGTAGTTTGGGGGGCATTCTGTTACACATTATTTTGGTCACTCTTATTTTGGTGGCATGTCCCTTTCCCATAAAATCACTCTTATTTTATCGCATAACTCCTTGATCATATGCATAGGTTATCATTGAATATACTTTACTATATTCACTTTGGTTGGTTTGTGTTGTCTTGGACTTGATCTCACAAGAGCACTAGAGCAAAGAAGGAACAAGAAAGACCTAAGGAAGAGATATAAAGGTATGTCACTCATTCCTTTTTGGTAGTAGATTCGATGATTACAAATTAGGGAAAGAGTTATGTCCTGTCCTATTTTTTTCTATATCTAGGTGGATCTAGGGAGATCCGTTAGTGTTTGCATATACCGATTTATCCTATAACACAAGGGGAATGCTAATTCGGGTAGAGTTTCTTTACAATATTTTTTCTTTTTTCAAATGGGATCCCTACCCCTTATTTTATAGGATAGAAGGAGCTAGGTATTTGGTCAAGTGATTGGCCATGCATGGTCGAAAGGTTTAGTTAACTTACCCAAAACTATGTGTTCCATCAACAACTTTCCATTTTTCGTTCTTTTGTAGGTACACACAGGCTGTAGTGGGTCAGGTCGAGTGTACACGCGGGTTGTAGTGGAGTAGGGTGCATGTGCCTTTAAATGGGGTGTTTTTAAGAGGAGTTGTTCAATACTAGCTTGGAAAATAAGGAATATGAGATGGCCTGATGCCAGGTAAGCATGTCTAGTGCAAATTAGGGTTATAACAGTCACCCATGGTTAAGGAAAGAACATAAGGTTCTTAGGTCCTATTTGAATCTTCTTAGAATTGAGATTCATTACATAGTCCTTGCAAAAAGACAAAAGACTTATGTAGTCCTTGTTCATAAGACAAATATTATTAGTATGTTTTCTTTGTGGTGGCTCAAGCCCTCACACATGATGCATGAAAATGAAATGTAACAGTTTGACTATCGAATGATAGTGCTATGTCACATGAAAATTATGAACTGACTTATAAGCTAGAAAATGAACTTTGACAAGCCCTTATGTCCCAAGCATCATTTGATTGGTAGGATCTTGATAGATTTCAAGACTCTTATCTCTGCAAGGAATGTTTCTCTAGGGGGAAGATATGACACACATAACATGAATGAATAGTTAATTGAGCAAGTTCTTGTAGTTAAATTGTAATGATGAAACCCATTGTTGCACCTCTTTTGTCACCTAAATGAGCAAAATAGGGGTGCTTACAAGCCCAGTTGGGTCAGCTAGGCAAGACAACAATAGAGGAAAGAGTTAGAAGTGTAAAGCATAAAATATAAACAAAGAATTAAAATAAGAAGGATAAAAGCAATTAAACAATAGTGCATAAGGACATTAGAACAAGAAACAAACAAGACTCATTGCCACTAATGGAAAGGATTATATTAGTAGAAATAAACCAAAAAGAAAGGGAGACTTTGGGTCCCCTCTTTCTCCAAGGGAGGGCTCTTGGACCCCCAAATATTGAGCTCTTCTTACAAGTGAGGAACTAAAATGAAATGGCGAAGAGAATCCAAAGCACATCCAATCTCGAAGTGATATGAATGGTTAACTGAAATGGTGCTAGCATGCTCTTGATGAGGAAAGATGATCCTCCAAGAGAATAGTAGCAGCATAACAATACAAATGAATTCCTTGAAAATGTAGTGCATCCATGGCCTCTTTCTATAGCATAACTTTGAGGCATTATTCAACCATCTTTTAGTGTGAACAAGGGGCCATTTAGGGCACCCTTAAGTCTTTGACCAGCCACCTAGCTAGATTCAACCGAGATTTGGATGTCAAATCGACTTGGAAGTTGAACCAGAAGTGGGTGGGAGGCCGACCAATATCATAAATGCTCCATTTTGAGGGATGCACGGTTTTTTGCGTTTACAGTCGCGCATCATGCACATGTGCACTTTTTCTTGCATTTCTGAATGGTGCATGTGCACGCGCTCCTTGTGTAGTCTTAGTGCATGCCGATTTTATTGCTGATTGTATAGTTTTCGGCCTTTTGGAAATGCATTTTTGGTCATTTTTGGTCCATGGGTGTACTAATAGCTGTTTGAATATGCTAGATTCTTGTAACCATTTGCAGACAGAATTTTAGTGATAACAGATGCCCCCTGATGGATGAGGTTAGGAGCATATGTATAGGCGAAATTTATCAATGTTCCTTCTATTGAGAGTACCTATGTAAGAAAGAGTGTTGCGGGGAGTGTCAAGAGAGATCCATTGGAAGGAGAGTGAACCTGTAAGACCCAAGCCTTTCCCAAGGTGTGGGAGAAAAAATAAAACTGTGTACAAACAAGGCAGGCATGCCCCATGCTCATGTCATGTAACTCAAAAAGATGTAATACAGTAATTGACTGTGTTGTGGATGTAGATCACTGCAGCGCGCTCCGGGGCGGTTTGATAATAACAAAGGACAATTCTGATGGTGAACAAAATTTTAAAAAAGGGTAAGGACACCTATGAGAAGTGTCAATAATGTGTAGACATTGATAGCCTATCAAATTTTAGAGGTCTTCGGCGAAGATAAAACAACTGCAATAGTCTCAAAGTAAGACCCACCGTAACATGAGATAGTGTTGAAGTCGAATGTTATGGGGGTGAATGACAACAGAGAACAATGGTGTTTTTCCATGTGTCATCCGAGGCTCTTCATTGTAAAGGTAATGAGAGTCAAGATACTGTCGCCCTTTTGGAAACCATGTTGATGTCGACAGAAAGGGAGACACGATTCCAAGAAGCAAAGATCTTTCTGAAATCCAGTGGATGAGATCAGGAACTGATGAGGTATATGAATGAAGTCCAGATGCGGTGAAAACTCAAGACTGCCCTTTGTTGGGGAGTTATGCAAAGTGGCAGCAACCGTAAAACTAAATCTAGCACCAGGTGGATGGCTAGAAGAGGATGAGCTGTGCCAAAGGCATGACACAATGGAAAAACGTAGAGATCAAAAAGGTGTATGGGCTGTAAGATGTTCGGGGTTTTATGGATAGTGTCATTGATGTTGGGAAGTGAAAAATGCCCCAACCAAGGGTGACAAGGGTTGCTTTTCCGAAAAAGGAAGGTCCCTAAAGGCGACAACATAAAGCTATGAAAATGCGAAAAAAAAGGGTTTGTACAATTATAAAAAGAATAAAAAATAAGTTGGGACAACTGTGCAGATATAGAAACAGGTGCCCAAGTGTAAGATGGCTTGGCCTGATGATGGCGCAAGGTGCTTGGAATAAGTGGAGGGTTGGGGCCCCATAGGTGGGTTTTTGTATTAGGGAAATGTATGGGGGACAATATGCGGAGGGGAAAACTGATGGTGGATGAAATGGATGGTGAATGATACCACAGAAGTGCAGTCAATATAGAACCATGATGAGGTAACCTGGGAGTCCATTGGGTAAGTTAGAAAAATGAGGAGAAGGAGTATCTAGTTGATTCTCAAAAAATGCATAAGATTAACGAGACTCCCATCTCTAAAGGGTAAAAGAAACATGAGTGTCGAAATGCCAAGGGGGACTATGAATGGGACAACTCATGTGGGGAAGAGTGGTACTGGGTGACAGTACCAAAATGCAGTGGAGGTGACGGTACTGCAGAGCCGGACATATGGACCCTACATGTAAATGTCAGAGGGTGTTACTGGAGATGCAAATGATATTAAGAGGGAATGACTGCATGCTAGGATTAATGATATACCTAAAAGGGTAGCACAGATGGAGGATGACCAAGTACCTGCACACATGAAAACTGAATACCCAACGTGAACAATATTTGAAGATAAAAAACATTTAACAGTTATGCAACAAGATGTGAATGTGAGAATGCATACCTGAGTGTGAGTATGATAAAAAACAAATGCTCCCCGGGGGCTGAGAGTGGAAAGTGTCCCGGGGAATATGATTGTGTAGGTGGCAGGATTTTGGTCCCGTGGCTGAAGACGGATTGAAAAATGGACATTCGGAGCTCCCAAAATTGAGTCTGGAATTTTTTCAAGATGAACTATATATAGTTGTAGGGCCCACAATGCTACCTTATTTGTACCTACTGTCTTATTGAGTGGATGAGCGATTTGAGAGGATATTGGGAGATTCCAGGTGATCGAGGTAGTGGGAGGTAGTGACCAATGAGGAGCCAGTGGTCTGTGATACTTTGGCAACTTGTGGGTTGCTGAAGTTCTTTGAGTGCCCCCTGATACGGGCCCAAAAGTACCTCTTGCAATTCTTGATTAGGATGTGGAGTACAGATCTACATTGTTTTATGGTGCAGGGTGAGAAGCTAGCCTTCACTGTGGTGGAGGATGTATATTTTTTGATGGGTCTCCCTTTTTGGGGAACCCCTTTACTGGTAGAGCCCGTGATACCGGGGGACAAACAATTGGTTACCTTAGCTCAGAGGTACTGTATGGGAGAGAACTTCATGTTGGGTTCTATGGTGAGTATTGGGGTGATGGATGCCCTTGTTCATCATTGTGTGGCAGTGATGGTTGTGAGAGTATATGGGTCCCTCACAACTTATCGGATCAATGGCGGTCAGCTGAGGATTATGGAGAGGGCACTGGCAGGTGAGAATTTCTCTTGGGGCTTGATGCTGCATGCCAATATGTTAGGGCAGATGGACAGGTGTCGAGCTGAAGAATCGGGGGAGTTCACTTTTGGGTCTATCTTGGTGCATAATTCCTGGAGAGGGTGCCTATGTTGCGCTTGAGAGTGCTGTTGGGCGCACCTAGTGTGCAAGAGCCGCGACTGAGGTGGTGGGCGATGATTTTGATTCATCACTATGGTGGGGAGGGTGGCCACTATTTTACGACCGAGGCTACATAGGTGTGGAATCAGATGCCACAGATCATAATGAGATACCTGTATTTTGGGGTGGACTTCTAGGATGATCCGGAGATGGTGTTACCCCCAGGAGAGGTGTTCAACCATAGAGGTATGATGTGATGTTTTGATTTTTTAGATAATATAGCATGTATATTTTTATGTATGGGTGGATGCTAATTCTATCATTGGTTTGTTGTATGTGCATATGTGGGGCCTCATGGGCTCGAGGTTGAGATGCTTAGAGCACCAACTTGTCAGGGGCCGTTGATGCCTCCGTAGGGAGAGATGCGAGAAGGAGAGAGGTGATGATGGGAGGATGTTGAGGCGAGACCCATTGATGAGGAGAGAGAAGCTAGGAGATGACTCTTTGATGACCCTGGTGCAGGGCCATCGTAGGCTCCTCCAGTTGAGGCTGAGGGAGAGTTTGAGGATATTCTCCACCACTTGGAGGCAGTGTTACAGGGAGTGTCCAAGGGCATGTGGTCACGGATCTAGGATGAGGGAGTCCTGGAGCAGTGTGTGGGTGTTCCGTTGGTGAGGCGGACCGTGGTCCGGAGAGTAGTAGTAGCAGGTGCTGCGATGACTGGGCGGTTTCCCCCAGAGCCCGAGGGACTGATAGATGGTGGGGTACTGCCTCCCGAGAGAGGGCCGGGTGGTGGTGCTCTAGAGGCACCATGAGTGTCTTTATATGTATTTTTGTATTTTTTGGTATTTATATAGGCCTGTGAGCCTACTTGGTGTGGTGACACCAATTTTGTATTGATAGGGGCGAGGTGGTGCACCGGCCTATGGATGTTGTATATGTACTATAGTTTTTGTAAACATTTTGATGGCACATTTGACCTATATATATATATATATATATATATATTGGGATCGTTGTGATGTTCACATGTGTTTTATGTTTTCATTGATGATGTCTAATTTAGATGTTGTGACAAATTATTGATGTTTGATGTATGTGTATTGGTAGCTTGATGTGATAAATGCCAATATAACACTAGGTTAGCCATGTTATATGGTATTTGATTAAGTTGTCTTGGAATATGTGTAAATGTAGTGGAATAAAAATGACGAGATAAGACTCTAACTTGCAGTTATTTGCGAAAGAGGAAAGGATTGCGGACACTGCACACATTGTTGAGCTGGAGGAAAACCAGTTGGGAATCAAGTAAAATGCTAAGGTGACGAATATGGCGATGGATGGCCTCGACAAGGAGAACAATGATGATGGTGTATTCTACTTGGTTGTTGGTTGCTGAGCCCAAACATATGCTACTGGAGTGGAGCAGTTCATGTGAAGGGGAATAGAGTGCCCAAGCGACTGAAGCGAGATTCTTCATCCAATGACTAGCTCCATTGGTGTAACTGATGTGGTAGGCTGATGGAGGAGGCATCTGTCAATAACAATAATGGTAAATTAGACACAAGTTGTGTGGGAAGAAGATTAAAAACTCTAAAAAAAATCATACGAAAAAAAAAAATCCTAGTGTAGAGTGGCTATGCTTAGGCGTAAAATTTCTTTAAGTACAACATGCTGATGGGTTCTTTGAGAGGGTGGCCTTCAGGAGAGGCCAAAATGTATACACCTTTAGTGAGGCAATGTTGGATGATGTAAGGTCGATGCCAAAGTGACTTGAATTTTCCATGGCCGAGGGTGTTGTGAGTGATATCGTAAGTAAGGACGAGGTCACCTTCATTGAATGAGCACAGGTTGACATGGTGATCAAAGGTGGCCTTTGACAGTTTTTTGGCTACCTCATTGTTCTGTAATGAAGATCGACGATATTCATTCAGGGACTCTAAGTTCAACAAACGCTGCTCCATTGGAGAAATGTTGGGTAATAGCTCAATAGCGGTGCGTATGGTGGGAATTTCGCACTCGATGGGAAGAGTGGCCTCGACCTCGTGACCTAGATGAAATGGTGTGAAACCAATGGCCATTTTAACTGCCGTGCGATAAGTCCACAGCACGAAAAATAAGATATGATGCCAATTGGTCTTATGTTTGTTAACCATGTGCTGCAACATGGTTTTGAGGACCTTGTTGACCGCCTCTACCTGTCTGTTGGAATGAGGGTAGTATGGGGAGGTGAACTCATGGGAGAAGCCTAACCAAGAGGAGAGTTCGACAAAGATTTCATTGTCGAAGTGTTTCCCATGATCGGAGACTAGCTGTAGTGGGACTCCAAAGCAGGAGATGACGTGGTTGAAGAAGAAACGTGTTGTGGTGTCAGCGGTGTTGTTAAATGTAGGCATGGCTTCAACCCACTTAGTGAAGTAATCGCCTGGAAGGACGATGTATTTGTTTCCATTACTAGATGGAGGGTTGCAAGTCATGAAGTCTATGCCCCATTTCCAAAAGGGTCTGGTAGTAATGACCGGGTGTAGAAGAGTAGGTGGTGCTCGTAATTTGTTGGCATAAAGATGACATTTGTCACATCGTTTCATAGCATGGATCCAATCGTGAAACAATGTAGGCCAAAAATAACGTGCGCAAATGATTTTTTGAGTGGTGGACATCCCGGAGAGGTGACCCCCGCAAGTGCCATTGTGGCAGTCATCAAAGACTCGATCGACCTTGTTGATAGTCAAACATTGATGGAGTACAGTGTTGACCCCTCATCGATATAAGATATCACCGATAAGTAGGTAGCGGGGAGCCTGGTGATGAATACGTCAACGATCGTCTCGAGAGAGATGGTTTTCAAGTTTCTGTGTTCAGAGGTAGATAATAAGATCGTCGTACCAAGGGTCATCCGAGGAGATGTAAAAGAGATGTTCGTCGGGGAATTCAGAATTGATGGGGGTATGGGTGGTATCGGAGGGAAAAGTCGTGATGAATTCGACGAGGGCGAGGGCTTTCTTGCTCTTGGGTGTTGAAGATTCGAGGTCGTACTCCTGAAGGATGACGATTCATTAGGAAAATTTATCATTAATTTGCCGACGACTGAGCAAGTATTGCATGGGGTTGGAATCTGCTACAACTTTGGTAGTTCGAAGCAAGATTTAATGGCGTAATTTCTGGACTACGAGGACAATTGCAAGGGATAATTTCTCTTCGTGTTCGTATTTAAAGGGTGTCCCTGAAAGATTTTTACTAATGTAGTAAATTACATGCTCACGATCATCGTCCCCTAGTTGGATGAGAAATCCTGCTATTGAGATGGTTGAGGCCGAGATATAGAGGATGTAGTTGCGGTTATAGTTGGGTGGGATAATTAACGGGGCGTTGGGGAGGGTCATTTTGAGATCATCAAAAACATTTTGGGCATGTTTGTCCCATTGGAATGGGATATCATGATGTAAGAGGCGAAGGAAACCATGTGCCCGAGTGGCATAATCAGGGATAAAGCAGCATAAAAAGTTAGCTTTCCTTGTAGGCTCTACAGTTGACGTAAATTCCATGGTGGGGGAATTTTCGTGATGGATTGGACCTTGAGGGGGTCGATTGTGATGTCATTTTGGGAGATGATGAATCTAAGGAGGCATCCAACAGTGATGCATAATATGCACTTGAGGGGATTTAATCAGATATTATACTAATGACACCTGTGGAATACAATGCGTAAGTCATTAAGTTGTTGAGTGCATTTTTTGGAGCGAGTGGTGAGATCATCCAAGTAGGCGAGAATGATTTGAGCCAGATCATGAAAAATGTATGTCATGGCGTGTTGGAAAGTGGCTCCTGCATTCTTGAGGCTGAAAGGCATGACAAGATATGGAAAAGTGCCCCAAGGGGTAGTGAATGCTGTTTTGTACTGATCGACTGGGTGAATTTGAATTTGGTTGTAGCCATAGAAACTGTCCATGAAGGACATAGCCTCGTGAATAGTGAAATCATCGATAATTTGGTCGATAAAGGGAGTTGGAAAGTTTTCTTTGGGACAGGCGTGATTGTGATCGCAAAATTCTGTAGAGACATGGATAGTACCCTATTTATTGTTGACAGGGATGGGGTTGGTGACCCATGACATATATGTGATGGGGTAGATGAACCCTGCAACGCGTAATTTGTCAATTTTGGCCTTGAAAGTCACTGCTTTGGATGGGTGTAGAGGATGTTGTTTTTGATGGATAGGTGTGATATCAGGCCATGTGTCTATATGATGTTTGACAATAGAGGGGTCAAGGCCATGCATCTTTGTGTATGACCAGGCAAAAATGTCCCAGTATTCCTAGAAGAGAGCTTTGTAGGCAGTAATTTCTTCACGAGAGCATGCGGCGCCATTGGTGGTTTCCTCTACGACCGCAGATTTGATGGAAATATCCATTTTGATGGTGGGGGAAATATTGGCCATATTGAATTCTTCAAAAGCATCAGGGGCATGGATAGGGTTATTGAACCAATCTATATGCCCCATTGGGAGAAAATCTTTGGTTTTGACTGCGTGTATGGGGTTTTTGTCAGTAGGTGCGAAGGATTCCCGTGAAGGGAAAAGTGCTATGTGGTGGAGCATGTCCCATGGGAAATTGAGTTTATTTAACTCCTCAAGGATGTCTTCATCGTAGTGAAACTATCAAAAATATAGGGGATTGAGAGGAGTAAATTTGGTGGCGGTCACCGTGGGTTTTTTTTCTAGTGGTGATGATGTAGAGGGGGTATCGCAAGGAGGTTGTGATGGTTCACTCGATATAAACTAAATATCGAGATATGGTGGGTTGAAAATGGTAGTTGGGCGTAGAATTTCCGTGGGGAAATGAAATAGAGAATTGGGGTGATTTTTGGGAAAATCCTCATATAAATCATCTAGGAACCATGGGGGAGTAGGGAGTGCCTCATGTTCCAGAGAGAATATATGAACCACATCAAGTGATGGGGTAGGGGTACTCACTGGTCCTACTGGAGGGGGGGGTGTAGAAGTTTGAATTAGGGCTAGTTGGCGACGCTTGTATTCAATGATCATAGGACATTGATATGTGAAATGATCAAGTGATTTGCATAGAGAGCATGGACATATCATACGTTCATTGACTGATGTCGTGACATAATGGATGTCAGTGACATGTGTTGGGTTGGGTTCTTGCTGAAAGCTCTAGTGTACGGCTATTAGCATCTGCCGGAATTGAGGTAACACTGGACAATGGTGTGTGTAATGGCCATATTCTGAACAGATGGCACATGCAAATTTGGTTCACAATCCTTTGCTATTTATGTTAGGGCAGATTGGATGAAGTGATGAGAGATGGTGGTGCTGGAGGGAGTTGAATTAGATTGCGTAGCTCAGGTAGAGATAGGAATTTGTTGGTGGGGTATCTATCTTTCTCGCATCATGCACAAGGAGGTTGGACATGTGGGGGAAGTGGAGCGGTGGGATATTTATTTTTCCATTTGCCCCCAACTGTAGCAGGGGTGATAGTGAGTGGGAGTGTGGGTGGGATGGTGGAGGTAAGTAAGGGAATATGCATCAAGATTCCTTCTGTTTGGGAAGGGAGGGATGGTTGAGGGACCATCTCAGGTGGATGTAGATACCATACTGGGATTGCCAACACCATGTTAGGGAGGGTGAGCATTGCGGCTACCTAGAAATCTTGTACACCTAGTGGGGGGTAAAATAAATGGATTTGGGTAATGGCTTGGGGGACTATTTCCCAAACCGAGATATGGCCCTGGGGAAGGGAAAGATCAGGGACAAGTAGATCTGAACAAGTTCCAAAAGATTCCTGAGGGAGGTATTCTGTGACTAGTGGGACGTTAGGGGTGAAATAAGCCTAGATGGGAGGGAGAGTATCTTCAGTTGTTGTTCTGTTGGTGGAAATGACACATACTTGTGTCGAGGGATGGATGAGCAATGGTACTCCGTGGTATGTCCCTAGCAAGGATGGGTCCTTAAAAATTATGGGGCCCATCTTGATGAGTGGATAGGCGTCTGGATTAGTGTGGACAAAAGGGAGGATGTTGTTGATGTTGGATGAAGGGTTAGGCTGATAATGTGATACCTGATCGATGGTAATGATCTTTCCATTATGGGGAAACATCATGGTTCGGAACACGGAAGAGGTGACTGCTTTTATAGCATACATGTAGCTGTGACCAAAAAAAATATTATAGTCGAGTGGGGAATCGATAACCTCAATGTTTATAAGGATGGTTTTTCCTTTGAGTTCGATGAGGACGTTTTGGAAGAGCCCCTCGGGAGATGAGGGTCGTCCGTTGTAAACCCTCAGAGTAATGGTGGAGGGTATTAGCTCTGGAGAGCCAAGTTTCTCCCATATGGTTTTGGACATGATGCAAGTGTATGCACCTTCTTCGATAATGAAGTGGTGGACTGTGGTATTGTAGATTTTAACTGGTATTTGAAAAGCGACAAGAGTGGGGAGATGGGGTTCTCCACTATCGAGATCAAATGTGATGAGTCGAGTATCGATAGGGTCAACTGCCCCCAGGGTGGAAAGTAATGATTTTCGTTGAGTAGGACAGGTTTGAAGAACTTCTAAGATTGACATGGCAGCGGGGGATTGTGCCAAGTCATCGACTAGACTATAATTGTGGGCTACCCTAGCTTGAGGGTTGTGGACATTCCTATGCAATGGGATGTGAAGAGGTGTTTTAGTATTAGGGGACAAAATCATCAAAGGTGGGCCATTTGTGACTAGGGTGGACTTTGAAGTAGTGGGAGTATGGTCAGAGAGTGTGTTGTATTGACGACCACATGTTTGTAGAAGGATTTCTTCCTCACTAGTAAGGAGGATAGTTCAGTCTGCAGAAGTGCCCGGGTTGTGATATGGTCCTGCCTGTGGTGGGGCAGGTTGCATCTTTTGTTGGGTGTTCATCACCCATTGATGTGGTATGGGGTTTTGCAACACGACTGGGGGTGGGTGTTTCACATATTGTTGTGGGGCCTGGTGGGGGGTGTGTTCCATTTACAAATTCTTTCATCCGTTTAAAGTCAACTATTTGGGGGAAATGGTGAGTATAATTTCCATATTCACCGCAAAGAGCACAATGGAAGTTTGTCTAAATATTGTTGTTTTTCTTCCCTTGGCATTTGTTGTTATTGCTCCCTTGGGGGTTCTGGTTCCCCTAGTGTTGGTTACCCCTGGTAGGCTGGTTTGACTGGGGTTGGTTATGATTTCCTCCTGGTCTAGAATTATTATTGTTTCAATTTTTTCCTTTCTTCCTGGCATTGTTTGAATGATGGGATGGATTAGGCATATTGAGATGTTCAAAATTTTAATACTGTTGAACGGGAGAGGATTGAACAAAATTAACCCCAACATGTGGTTGTCTGTGTGGGGAAGGAATGGGCTGGGGGGGCCCACGGAAAGGAAAGTACAACTTATTCTATGGTAATGATCCCTAGGATGTGTAGGAAGCCGTGATCTTTCACTAGTGTTTAGGGTGTAAGCAGAGGTAGAGGGGGTACCAAAACTAGGTTGGGATGCGGGGTGTATTGTGGGTGCTGGTGGTGGTTCGTTTGTGGGTGGAGGAAAGGTTAAGGGGTATGGTTTTGGATAAGGGGGAGGATTATAATAAGGGGGTTCACCATATGCTGGTGGATATTGAGGTGTGCCATACGGTAGTGGTTGTTGGGGATGTGAATTGTGGTGTGTAGTGGTACCAATCAATCCATATGCTGAGTGAGACATCCCAAGTTTGTCCTGGTCGAATGGTGTAGGTGTCAGGGCATATGGTAGGACCGTATACAAGTACCCTGACTGTGAGTAAATGAGTTCAAACTATTGGTCCTTGCTAATGGATTCTTCTTCATACTGGGGGAAGGTGGCAACTACATCTTTGGCAAGGAGGGAAACAAGTGATTTGAGGAACCAATTGAGACATTGTTGTGGAGTAGCTTCAGCTTTGTAGAGACTACATCACTGACACCATTCGTGAATGTGGTCAACAATGTGCATGGCAAAGGTTTGTTTAAATTTCAAGAGTAGTTCGAGGCCATTGTCATGATGAATTGGTAGTTTAAAGAAGGTCATGAAATCTTTGGCCAGGGACTCAAGGATCACATGGGATCCATATTTTTCTTCTACATACCACTTAGTTGATGGGCTAGTGAATGTATGTTGAGATAAACTTAATCAGACAGAATTGTCCGTGATGCTGTTTGAAGAGCACCATAAGTGAAAGGTCATGATATGGTTGGCGAGATCATCTCCTAGTTTTCCTTCAAACTTGGGGATGTTTGAAGGCAGTTTGGTAGGCATTGCAGGCCATGTGGGGTTATGCAATATAGGATCATTGGTGAGTTTATTCAAATCCAGTATGTTGAGGGAAGCCAAGTATGGCATCTGAGGTGGTGGCGAAGAATTAGTTCCGGCCATGGTGTGAGTGTTTTGCGTACCTGACCCTTGAGGGGGATGAGGTGGGTTTGTACTCCTCCTTGAGAAGAAGTTGCCCCCTTGCTTCTGTGTAAAGGAGAGTGTGGGGATGTTTGACCTTGGGAAGTATACCTAAGCAAAGTGGAACCAAGCAAATCTGATCCCAAGACAGTAGCACTTATAGGGGTGTGGGAAAGTATGGTCGATGAGTTGGTAAGACTAGGAAATCCCCTGAGGATGGAAGGGAGATTTAGCAAGCGTCTAGAATGATGGGGATTTTGTGGGTCCCCTATGATGTCAGACTAGCAAAGTGGATGTGTGCAAATGGCGATGAGAGCAAATTTAATGAACAAGAGACTTTGTATAACTTGGACCTCCACAATATATCTCACAATCGTATGTAATTAGAAGAACAACATACATAAAATAAAGAATCATACACGTGGTTAGGTGGATTTTGTCCGCGTGGGAGAACAAAGAAAACAAATGCTCATTTCGTAAAATACGTAACGTCCTTCCTTTCAAACATGACTGGACCTTCCAATAGCACTCAACAGTGGGGTCTGAAGCCACCGTTAGAGGAACTAGTGAAGGATGAAGTAATCAGTCATAATGAGGGGTAGAGGGTGCATATCCTGAAAGAGCTGGCAATATTTCCCAATAGCCACACAAAATCCGATCAAGGTGCAATTGCAACCCATAATTTCCACCTAGGTAGATGTCCTAAAATTTGGTCACTAGGTACCTCAGTCAAAGTGCGATATTTAGATTTTCGGCCTAAGAAATGGGTCACGGGCTGGATCTCATCCAAGAGGTGGGTGCCTTAAGGGGGGACGCATAGAACAACTGAACCTTTGCCTTCAACCCTTCATGGGTATCTCCCTACCTTATGGTGTAGGAACACTTGACTTGGAGGATTTAAATTTCCCTATTTGCCAACTTCTATTGTTTGAAGATGTGAGAACTAGACAACAGGGAGTTATTTGGATGCCTATCCCCGAAATCCTACCTAGACTAAAAAATTTCTTTTGGCACCTCCTGTGGAGGAAAACTTAGTGAGTTTTTAGAAAAAATTTAGATGTTGTTGTTTGAGAGATTGGGGGTGTGAATCAATCTCGTTGAAATTAAGGTAGAGTGGATAGTTTCATCAAGAAAAGGGTGGGGTGTTTCAGAATCCCTTTGGTGGAAACTTACTTCAACCTCCACATTTCGAGATGAAAAACTATGTGAGTGAGTAGTGAATTTTGTGTGTGAACAAGTGAAAGTGTGCCAATATTTTTAATAAATTAGGCGTCACCTTTCTGCATGTGGACTTCTCTTGGTCCTTACAATTCTTGATTACCTAATTAACTAAATGTCATTGGTATAACCTTGCAGAATTTTAAAGTCCCTAGGAAACTAGCATGTGGACATGTGGGTCCTTACTTATTCCTTTAACTCCCTAATGTGATTTAATCTAAGAAAGCTTTGAAACTATCCTAGATTATGCATATGTGGGCATGTATGGACCCATTACAAAACCTTTAAACTTCCCTAGTGATTTAATCTAAGAAAGTAAACTTCAATCACTATCCTATCTTTGTAGCATGTGGGCATGTATGTTCCCTTACAATTTCAAGATGTGTTTGAAAAATAAACTAAGAGGAGTCTCGAGGGGGCTGTTGTCCTCTCCTAAAGATTTTTGTCTTTTTTCAGGGAGATGATATTTTTCTTCAATCTCTTTCTGATTCTCAAGATCGTTTTAGGGTGCGAGAGAAGAGCATACTCAATGATTGATATCCAATTTCTAGTCCCAATGCAAGTTTTGTATGTGATGTAGAATGATTCCAACTTAACTTTAGTCAAAGCAAGCCATCCATATGGAAAAATGACAAACAAAAAGAGGAAAAATTATGATTTTAACCCCTAAGTGCCTATGTTTTGACTATTCCCTTTATATGAAGAGGGAATGTAAGTGTGGTACAGATTACAATATGCATGGAATCAATTTTAAGAAGGCTATGGGCCCTCCACAGATCACAAAACCTTACAATGTGTAATTTTCTGAGCAGATGCATGGGTCTCAGCGTAGACAGGGACGCATATGACACCAATGCGCAGGTTGAAAGTGACCTTTGGGCATAGGTGCACAGGGTGCTCTGTGCAGAAAAGTGGGTTCGAGGCACATGTGCTGAAGACGTGCCTGTGGTTTGAAAAAACCGCACACGTCTGACACACGACCATGAAGAAAATTCTGAACAAAATTCTCTCAACTCAGCGTTGAATTTGACTTTTTGCAGGTTGGCTTGGGCCGGTTATGGTACCTGCAGGTTAAATAAACAAAAAGAAGAGCTAAAATAACCCAAATGGGGTAGGAAATTGATACCTTTCCCTAGTGGAGTCGCCAATATGTTGCACCTCTTTTGTCACCTAAATGAGAAAAATAGGGGTGCTTACAAGCCCAGTTGGGTTAGCTAGGCAAGAAAACGGTAGAGGAAAGCGTTATAAGTGTAAATCATAAAATATAAGAAAATAATTAAACTAAGAAGGATAAAAGCAATTAAACTATAGTGCATAAGGGCATTAGAACAAGAAACAAACAAGACTCATTGCCACCAATGGAAAGGATTATATTAGTGGAAAGAAAACACCAAATATAAAGGGAGACTTTAGGTCCCCTCTTCCTCCAAGGGAGGGCTCTTGGACCCCCAAATATTGATGTCTTCTTKCAAGTGAGGAGCTAAAATGAAATGGTGAAGAGAATACAAAACACATCCAATCTAGAGGTGATATGAATGACTAACTGAAATGGTGCTAGCATGCTCTTGATGAGGAAAGAGKATCCTCCAAGAGAATATCAACAACATAACAATACAAATGAATTCCTTGAAAATGTAGTGCACCCATGGCCTCTTTTTATAGCATAAATTTGAGGAATTATTCAACCAAATTTTAGTGTGAACAAGGGGCCATTTAGGGCACCCTTAGGTTTTTGACCATCCACCCAGCCGGATTCAGCCGATATTTGGATGGAAAATGGATTTGGAAGATGAACCAAAAGTGGGTGGGAGGCCGACCAGTATCATAAATGCGTCATTTTGAGGGATGCACGGTTCACGCATCGTGCACATGTGCGCTTTTTACTGTGTTTCTGAATGGCGCATGTGTGCGCGCTCCATGTGTAGTCTTAGCACATGCTAATTTTATTGTTGATTGTATAGTTTTGGGCCTTTTGGAAATGCATTTTTGGTCATTTTTGGTCCATGGGTGTACTAATAGCTGTTTGAAGATGGTGGATTCCTATAACCATTTGCGGACAAAATTTCAGTGATAACACCCATAACACAACAACCCATATCTAACAAAGACTAGTTTGTAGTCCCCAATGTTTATAATTCAAAACACATGGGATGAGTAATCGCACATTCTATCATATATTTCACTTCCATTTTAGGGGGCTCACCACACCTAATGGTGTCCTTCTTGTTTATTTTTATTCTTATTAAAAATGACTTAACCTACCTAACCCATCAACCAACCTAACCTACTCCCTTAACTCACATAAGGTACTTACCCCAATAACTTACATAATGTACGCCTTTGACCCACAACCAACGTAACCCACTAACCTACTTAATAGAGATACTAGCTACCCCACCTAATCCAAAACACTATCCCACCTAACCCACTAAACCAACCTACCTAATCCACATAACCCGCATAACCTACCTATCCCAAAAGCTATGTAACCTTCTCTATTAACCCAACCAACCTACTTACCCCACTGATTTATATAACCTACCCCACTAATGAACCTAACTCACAATACTAACTCACCTAACCCACTTAACCTACCTAAGTGGACCCATTATCATAATTTGGTAGGATCTTGGTATCTTTCAATATTCTTATCTCTTATATCTTAGCATATGACGACCATCAGGGACAATTTGAAAAAAAACAAGAAAATTACAATTTTTAAAGGTAAAATCTGACATCAAGGCCATTGTTTTGGGTGGCGTCACATGATGCCTTCAAATTTTGGGTTCAAATGTAGTTGTGTTAGAAAAATTATTCCTTACATAGGGATTGTATGGTGCGATGGAGTGTAGTCTATCAGAACAATCTCTATTCCAAACCTGAAAATGGATAGTACCATATATTGTTCATAAGACAAAGATTCTTTGTATGTTGCTTATGTGGTGTCTCAAGCCCTCACACATGATGCATGAGCACCAAAGATAAATGATATAGCATAAGGTCTCCCACCATTAATTTTAACCCTTGATTATGTTTTAGGCCACGATAATCATCAACCCTAGAGAACCAAACAATCTATATATAAGATCCATGGTCCATGACATAATTAGGGTTCTTGAGCCATGCATTGGACCATAAGTCAACATGCAAGCCCTATTTGGGAAATTTTTGTCTTGAATTGGCCAGATATGGTGGCCATTTTGATATTTGTAACATCAGGTATGTTTCTTTAGGTCTAGTCCTTGGCCTACGTAGGGGATATTTATCTTATAAGAGAGATATGGTCACCATATTGAGGATTGGTGCATTGGGGATGACTCTTGGTGCCCATGTAATAGTTGAAATCCAAAAGATAGGGTCTAACCATGTAATAGTTGAAATCCAAAAGATAGGGTCTAAGATCATAAAATTTGTCTCTAAAATCTCATGGATATGTGTGGTCCCTTAGGCCATCACACATGCCCTAAATAGGAAATATATGGTTCATGAGTTCAATACGGTGTCCATTTTAATGTTTCATATTTTGGGTACAAATTTAGTAGTGCTTGCACGTCCTAGACCCACACATTTTTGTGAGCAAAAGTGCACACTAACAAAAACATGGCAATAGAGAGATTTAAACATTGGTGTGGTAAATATGCTGAACAATTGGGAATATACTCATCCAAAACAAAGGAAAATGTCCAATTGACGTCCATGAATGTGCATTTGAGCAAAAAGTGGTTTACAAAGATGAATTGATTATGGTAATATCTTGCAATGCTTGAAAATCATTGGGAATCCATGGCTCAAGTGTGTCTATAACTTGAGGATGCATGCTACTCACATAATGGAAAATGAAATGCTATCAAGGGCCAAAGAATTTGGCATCATAACCCACCCACTCTATAAGTCTATGAGGACTCAAGTCACAAATTTACAAGGAGGAACCATACCATATATACTTATAGGGGGATGTTGGCTATAAAGGTATAAACAAGTCCACACATACCCACTACATTTCCTAAATAAGAATGCACACATTTATGATTTGTGAGATAACCAACTTTTGAATTAAAGAGGGCCATGAAATTTTTGAAGATTTTACCATGCAACACACGTAGAAAATATAAGATAAATTCCATCATCCATAAAATGGTAAACTAATGGTTTTGACTAGATTTGATGAGGTACAAAATCCCATAACATGATGTGATGGGGTGCATGATGTAGATAATACATGAATTGAGGATGTTTCCAAGTATGACTAATTGAATGCAATAGGTGAGGAAAATTAAGGTGATAATGATTTACCCCTGATGTGTGAGGTTAGGAGAAAATAATATAGTCTAAATACATCATGTTTTTCTCACCCAAATGTCATGAAAACACAATATTGCTGAGAGTGAGAAGAACATCTGAGTAGAAAGGATTTTCTAAAAACTAGTAATGGATAACACTTGCAAAACAATTAGAAACCACAATGTGGGGTGTGAATGAGGTGGGCATACCCATGCTCATGAAGACGTCTCAAATAAGTTCAATATATGATCATGGGACACATAGGATCAATATAGGATCATAGGATCAACAAAGTTCAATGTTATTCAAGTCGAACTAGGACACATGAACTATCAATGTGTATGAATTTCAATCGTGTGATGATGAGTTGGCATTGAGCATGTGAGAAAATACCAAATCAAGGATGAATGATGAATCTCCTTTTCTAGTGAAGGGACAATGAAATGTGATGAATCACACCCTATCATATACCCATTTGATATAAATCGCTTGTGAGTCCTTAGAAAAAACCAACAAAGCCAACTCGACTTTTAGAATTCAATTTAGTGATCACCAGGTAAGAGGGTCTTAACCTCCTCTTTAGTTTTGTCCATTCATTTTCCTATATTTAGGCTTGTTGTAACATACCCAACCACCCAGAGGTTGGGCTACATTACCTTAAACAGGTTGCGACACACCCAACCAACCGCAGGCTAGGCACGCTGCAGTCCCAAGGCTTAGTTCTCTGATCTCTAATTCAGAAACAAAGGGTTTCTCAACAATTTCAGAAGAATGCACACCACATGCATAAGAAAAGATCCATGTCACAACATAAAAGAGATAAACAATCTTCCATGCACAACAATTAACCAGCATACATGGACATTAGAATACATATCTCATAGATAATTAAATACACAACAAAATACATTAAACATAAAACACAAAGATCACTTATCTTTGCAAGTAAATGTTCACTAACTAGTTGTAGACCAAGCATGTTCCTCCCAACCATAGACGTCATTGTTCATTTACTCTCAACAATAGGTTATCCCCAAGATAGGGCTATGAATCCACAAGGATGGGTCCACCAAGTCCAAATACATAGTAGTTGGCTAAGTAGTTGGCAGGTTTCCCAACCTCACAACAATCCTAATTTCCAACTCTCTAATTTCCCCCTCAGCCTGCACAACCCCAAGAAATGAACACCGTTCTTTGCCATGTAGTCCCTGAGGCTATTCCATTTTTCTCTAGGGCTCAAACGCTATTGGTCAAGAAATCTCCCTACTGGAAATTCCAAGGACTCTCAGTTGTGGATAGTTCCATCCAAACTGCCATCAAGTTCATGCACACAGAAATCCATTCCCTCTTGGAATGATCAATAAATCATTAGAACCACTCAATGATGGCTCTCCTCTTCCTTCCATTCACAGCCCAAGAGCACATGAACTCGCAATAGTGAGTGAAGAGGAAGAAGAACAAGTGAACCAATGAGAAGAGGATGAACCAAGGGAAGAATGACCCCAAAAAAGCCCCCAAGGGATGTTTAAATAATTACATGAAGACAAGAGCCACCTGGCCTCCCTCCCAAGAATCTCATGTAACCCCCTCTTCTCCATAAAATCAATTATGGGTAAATAAAATAATAATAACAAGAATTAGCCCCTCAAGCCCCCTCTCTCGTGGGATCATATCCCCCTATCTCTTTTTTCCTGGTTAGTCTTGCGACCAACGATGTATTTCATTAATGTATAGGAAGTGTTACATTTCCTAGGCACTCTGACCCCTTTTTAACTTTACCGACTCACCATCCTAAGTCATATTTACTTAATAAATTATAGTTTAAAAGGGTTAGAACTGGGATGTTAAATCCCCCTCCCCTTATTTTGTCATTGTCTTCAGTGCACAACACCATTCCAATGTTATTAACATTACAATTCTAGGCCCTCTGGCCTTAATTCACAAGGGAAATCTAGCCCATTCTTATATACATAGCCACTCTAGCCTAAAACATGTATGCATAGGCATTCTGACCCAAAACATGTATGGTGATCTTCATAATTTATATTTCTGGTACCAGTTCCAACCAACAATCTCTCCTTCCCTCTTAGCCCTACACAACCCAAATAAATGAACCCCTTTCTCTGCCATGCAGTCCCTTAAGCTGTTCCACTTCTCCCTAGGGATTTAGTGCACTCAGCCAGGAAGTTTCATAGTTGTGGGTTCCAGAACTCCAGTTGTATCAAGTCCATTGGACTTTCTTCCTTTCATGCCTCTGTCATTTAGTTTCTCCAACATCACCTTCTTTTCTCGCATAGTCTGCTACTTTTCTAGATATTCAACATTCATCGTTTTCCTACAATATTTCAAATTAGCAAGCATTTCAGTTCAAAATTTGTGCATAAAATTCTCATTCTTTCTCATATTGTAAGAGTAAATTTTCATAATCCAATACTGTTGGACAACTGAGAGGGGGGGGGGTGAATCAATTGTTGCCATGCTTAAACAATTATGCTTCTTTTAAACTCTTTACAGAAACACTGAATGATGATCACAATAATGCAGGAAAATAAACAATGGCACATTCAACATCAGTCACATATATGAGAAACACAGAGACAGATATTTCTCGAGGAAACCCATACAGGGTAAAAACCTCTTTTTCTTTATATGATAAGTAATAGTTACATTCTTTACATTATCATACATATTAGCACCAATTCATAATGAGGCTACAACCTCAGTTTTGCAAGCTGCTACTTGCTGAGAGCACCAACTCTCTGTTTTCTCTAGCACCCACTAGAAGGAAGCACCAACTCCTTGGTTTCTTTAGCACCAACTAGAAGGAAGCACCATCTCCCTGTGTTCAAGAACCCACTTGAACCTCTGAGGACACCAGTCCTCCCTAGCACCTCCCAACCACCCTAGATTATGAATATGAAATACTGAAACCTATTACAGTGATATAGTGTTCAATAACAGCTTACCAGTCTCATCACTATTCTGCAAGATTTTACTGCTCAGACTTCCTCACTGTCTTCCATCATGCATCTGCTACTCATTATGTTCTTATTCTTTTTATGCTCTGTGCATGATATCCATTCACTACATAGTTCTTCTTCTGTTCTATTCAGCTACTGCACTCAACTCCTTCTTCATGCATGAATCACCTTCAACAACAACATCCATAGCAACTCCAACAACAACAACAACCGCATCACTTCTATGTACTATGTATTTATATCTTTTGTGCACCTTGTGCATGCAATGTGCACAATTCCTCTGCATACTCACACCGCGTCGATATCCTCCACAACTTGAGTGCTCTGTCTGATCATCATCGTGACTCTTCAGCTTCTCTGGCCATTTTTCCACTCATTCAGCATCACTGTATGTTATGTTGAGATTCCTCAGCCTCTCTAGCAGTTGAGACTCTTCGTCTTCTCTGTGACAGTTGAGCTCAACTTCTCTGTTCTAGTTATAGGCTTCAATGCTCATCCAGCTGTCAATTGCCTCCATGAGCATCTTCATCCCTCTTGAAGATTCTCAGAGACTCTTCATCTTTTCTGTCAATCACCCTGAAGTGTCTTCACGTCTTCTAGCAGAAACCATCAGTGGTTTCTGGCAGTTACACTGTGATGTACAACAATAGCCCTCCAATCTCCTTCAGTTTCATCTGCACCGTTGGATTAGCTCTGAAGGATATTGTCGTGATTTATGCGTTTTTCACTTTCACAATTCAGAGATTCTGCGATGAGTCTTCTTGACTTTTAATGTCGCGAGCTCCGAAAAGGAGCTTGGCTGCTCTAGCTCCCTCCTCTACATGACCACAGGCGGTGACCTCCAGTTACACCGACAATTCACCTTTTTCAGTATTTCAGCATTCGTATGATCCAGTGTCTCGACATTCCCAGATGCAATCCCTGAAATTCCAAGGTAGAGCTTATTTGCACTAGGTCCTTCCTCCACGTGACCACACGCGGTGACCACAAGCTGTGCTAAAAGGCGATGTGGACTGCTGATCTTCATCAACCCTGATCGACGATCCATGATCTCGATGAATCAACGGTCCAGATCTCATCGTGAATTCACATCTTGTTGTTCCTTAGATGGAGATTCTCGTCACCCCAAGTCACGATAGGTGAGACTCCGATATGGAGCTTAGATCAACGGTCCAGGATTTTGGTGTATTGATGGTCCATATCTCATCATGAATTCACATCTTGTGGTTCCTTAGATGGAGGTTATTGTTACTCCAAGTCACGATAGGAGAAACTCCAAGATGGAGCTTAGATCAATGGTCCAGAACCCTTGGTGATCTGATGGTCCAGATCTTATCGTGAGTTTGCATCTCGCGATTTCTGTGATGGAGGTTATCATCACTCCATGTCGCGATAGGCAAAGCTCCGAGATGGAGATTAGCTCAACAGTCCATAACCCTTGGTGATCTAATGGTCCAGATCTTATTGTGAGTTTGCATCTCGCGATTCCTGTGATGGAGGTTCTCGCCACTCCAAGTCGTGATAGATGAAGCTCTGAGATGGAGCTTTGTGGTGCTCTGATATTTCACCATGCATCCTCCTAATCAATGATCCACAACTGTCCCTAATGGATGGTCGGGATTACTTCACAGTTTTGGAGAGTTGGATGACTCTTGGAGTTATCCACCTTGCAGCTTCACCATATTCAACGACTATTGAGTCTTCGTAGATACCCCAGATCCTACGGCCCAGATCTTCTCGTGATTTCACCGCTTTGCGATTTTGTCCACCTTTGCGATTTCACCGCTTCATGATTTCACCACTTATTTCACTTTAATGAACGTGTACGTTCTCCTTGATCCAATGATGGTCGGACCCTGTGCTCGGATCTAATGCCAGAGATCTTTCCTCCATCTTTGCGTTCCTCTTGTCTGGATTCAGATATGACGGTCATCGGGAATTCTGAATGGGATCCAACGATCAATGTCACTTCTTTGCCCGAGCTTACACATCCTCCTTACTTAGAAGAATTTCTAAGTGTCAAAGGCCTTGACCTTTTATCTTCCTGAGATCTTGAGTACGCTATCTCTCTTGAGCTTTGGCAATGAGTTAACCTTGTCTCTGGTGCACACCTACACACCGCATGTGACTCTGCGCTAATCCATCCTGAGCTTACTTTGTTCCTGTTTTTCCATCGATGCACACTCTGATCCTGCCATCAATGACAAGCTCACTTTGCCTGTTAAACCTGCCAACAATCCTCTACACTATCTCTTCGGAGCTTATTGATATTTCTATGCAGCGTCTTCCTAAAATACTTTTGATGCCTATCTGTTACATTGTTCCTGTACTCATCCCATCCTCATTGCTGTACTTGCCATCAATGATAATCATACACTACCTGTTAAACATTTGCCAACAATATCCCCCTTTGGCATTGATGGAAACAAAGACACCCAAATTCTTTTCTCCCCCTTTGACATCAATGTCAAAGAGAACATGCTCCCCCTGAGTTGTGGCAGTAATTTTAGGAGGTATCAGATATTAAGACCAACACAAACTCCCCCTAACAGGAAGGACTCTCTTATTTGAGGCCTGCAAATGTTTGTATCCAAACCAGAGTCTTCTTTTTCTGATTCTTGGACCTGTTCATCCTCATCTTCCACTGTATCCTCTGTAGAATACTCAAAATTGCTCACCTCTCTTACTCTGACTCCTTCATCAACCTTTTTCTTCTCATGAGTGGATGACTCCCCCTGTCACTGTTATCTCTTTGCTTCTGACTCTTTTCCCCTTTTAATCCTAAAGGTTAACTTTCCTTGACAAGGTCTTTTATCTTGTTATCTCTACAGAATGTCATGTATATCATTTTGTACATTAGAATGTTATTGTTGTGAATGTCGTTGTCCTACTTGAACACTGTGCAATTGTAGCTTGTACTTTTTAAAATAGACCTTGGATCTCCCCATGGAATCTCATTGATCTCTATTACTGCAATTTCATTTTCCTTCCATGATGCATTCAATCCAGGGATTTTATTTCCATATTCAATCACAAGAGAAAACTGCTACACCCACTCTCATACCTACTTTTCTTTCTCACAAATGAAGAACCTATATCACGTTTCTTAGGAGCAATGATTTCTACCTTGTTGAGTCCAATACCGGATTTGTCATTTGGTGATCTCTGGCTATCCAAGATCTTATCTAGGGTCATGGACTTGTTTAAGAACTTTCTTTGGGTGTTTTCCTTCTCAACCTTCAAGACTTCTGCTTCCAACTTATGACATGGTTCTTATCCTACTTCATCCATGGGGAAAATGCTAACTGAACATGCTTTTATTGTATCTGAATCTTCTTCTTTACTTGCAGTGGAGGATTCAATTTCAACATCATTAATTGTCCTTATGCCTTTATTTACCACTTGTCCTGAGTTTATGTTCACCTTACATTCTTTGGACGTGAACACCTCTTCACTTCATCTGTCACATTTTTAACTTGTACTAAGCAAATTATGTTTCAGATCATGCACAAACAGAATGTACTGGGCATCTCCTTTATCATTACTCAAACTCATCATCCCTATATCCTTGATTTTGCATGGTTCATCATTTTCAAGGATCACATTTCCTGTTTTACTTTTACTTATGGACAATAGCTTATCCTTGTCTCCAGTCACGTGCTTGGAACATCCACTGTTTATATTCCCAGAGGCCTTTTGTTTTTTAGTTGAAAGTGCTTGACCACATTTTTCACTATCTTTTCTTTTCCATGTGCTGGCCTTTCTATCTAAGAACTTTATCCTTGGATCTTCTTTGTAATTCTTCAGATGGTAGTTTGCAGCTTTGTGGCCAAAGTTGTGATAGTTATAACATTCAATCTCATTGTTCAATAGGTCAAAGTTATTGTTGCAGCGTTGTCTACTCATTGACTGATTATTATTTCTTGACCTTCTCAGTTGCATGTCTCTAGACTTAATTTGAAAATTTGCAATCTATGATGGTTTGTTACTTGGTTGTATCATTCTTTGTTGTGGAAGATATTTATTCCTTTGAAATATTAATTTCTCATGTCTAAGTCTTAAGGAACAATTTACAGCTTTGTGACCAAAGATAGAACAATAGAAACAATATCCATAGAAAAATTCTTTGTACCTGGAAAGTGGTTGTCTTCTTTGAGCAAATCGATTTCTTCCATGTTGATGATGTCTTTGAGCAGGGAGTGCATTATTTATTTGTTCTACAGATTTAGTCCTGGCACCTTTTTCTTTACTTGTCCTAGGCGGCTGATTGTCTTCCTTTGTTTCTGCAGGTTTGTTGTTGTCATTGGTTGTAGATTTGACATGGACAATAGCTTTGACAAACTTGATGGG